>MWMN01000012.1:276747-287830 GCA_002968875.1 Cordyceps cicadae | reverse complement strand
CCCCCCCCCCCATCCATTCTCTGTCTTGTCCACGTTTGTGCCAGTCAGTCAGTACACGATAACGACCACAACGCCTGGTAACTAAATAGGAACCAAGACCGTTTTGTTTTACCTTGTCCCGTTAATGACTGGAAAAGAGGTTCTCTCTCTGTCGTCATCCTGCACACGGGATAAGTGCAGGATGACGACAGAGAGAGAACCTCTTTTCCAGTCATTAACGGGACAAGGTAAAACAAAACGGTCTTGGTTCCTATTTAGTTACCAGGCGTTGTGGTCGTTATCGTGTACTGACTGACTGGCACAAACGTGGACAAGACAGAGAATGGATGGGGGGGGGGGGGAGAAACGTCAAAGCAAAAAAGCATGGCATGTCCTTTCACGTTGATCATAGGGATTAGGCAACTCAAGAAGGGACACATGACAGCAAAGCAACAACTTCACCCGGAACGTCCAAGAAAAGTACTCCGTATAGCAACCCTCCATAGACGCCCGCATGCCCGCACGGCCTCCCCTTGGGACAGACAGACAGCAAAGCACCCCTGTCCTTGACAGCGCGGCGATCCCAGCACATCGGTAAAAGGCGCCCCTCAATAGTCTTTTTTTTCTTCTTCTTCTTTTGCCGAATTTTGTCACTTGCCCTCCTCTCCTCTATCCCGTCGTTCGTATTGTCCTGGCTTGGCCGACCAGCAGGCGGTCAGGGGGCACAAGGCCATGGAGTCTTGGAGTCTGGGGAACCCCCGATTCCCGTCTTACAAGACTCTTCTAAATAACATGGTTTTGCATTCCCGGGTCGTGTTAACTCTTGGTGGGAATACGTAAGGGCTGACTGCCTGGCGGCCGTCCCATTGCTAGAGCTGTGCCTCTGTCTGTTGTTGGCTGCTTCTACTTACCTAAAGGGGCCGGCCGAGCCTTTGACACCCCTCTGGACCCTTCTTCGCTTTGAGTTTGACCTTGCAGACGCCTTCAGCTCGCCAAGATACATACCTGTGGTTGCTCTGCATCCTGCACGTAGTTGGCGCCCTATCCCCCAACACGCGTACAAACGCCTTCCTTGTCTTTGAGCGACTGTTTGAGCAAGAATCTTCAATCCCGGGTGCACTTTTATAACTCATCATTGACCCTACAAATTTGCAGCAAAGATTTTTGGAAAAAAAAAAAAAGCAAGCGAATGGTCATACCAAAATACCGCCGATCCGTCAATGTCCTGGTGCGTGTATGTAAGTGTATGCACCCTTGCCATGGCTTCTTTGCAGCTGACTTCTAGTATGCGTGTGCCGTCATGCATCCACCACCTCGTGGATATTTATTCTCCTCGCCATTTGCTTTTCCTTCTCACTCTTGGTCCGTCACCTTGGCTCGATGCGCCTCGCCTCGCCAACCCTCCTGCTCATGCTATCCTCTCTCTGACGCGATCCAGTCTTGGAGATCCCCAGCTACTAGGTACGTAGGATTGGCCGAGTGGCCGTCGCCGCCCACCTTGTCCCATGCCCAGCGCTCCTTGTAAGCCTTGTCAAGTGTGCCTTGCATCATGTCGGCAATATAATCCCCAATTACTGGAAGGAATTTCCAACCGTGGAATGATCCGCCCGTAGCGACAAACAAGCCATCGCAGTGAGGGTGCGCAGTGATGAGGAAGTCGTGCGTCGGTGTCGAGGCATCCCTAGCAAATCAAGATCACCGGGTTAGTTACTGTGCCTGAAACAACCTAGCAGCAGACTCAACTTACCAGCAAATGCGATACGACTCAATCTCAACGTTATTGATCTCTTCTCCGTAGATACCCTTATACGTCATTTGAGCTCGCTGCTTGAAAAAGTCGATAAAGTCGTCCCCCGTCCATGTGTTGTACTTTGGGTCGCTCGGTGGTAACGACATTCGCTCGCCCGTTGCGGCAAAATCTTGGAAGTTGGTGAAGCACATGTCGCAGTTAAACTTGATGGTGCCATCGCTGAGGATGGACATGCCCTCACCCTTGACACTCTTGAGGCAATTCTTGAGCACAGGAACCGGTGAAAATTTAGCCCTCTTCTCCCCATCGAGTTTGGCATAGAAGCTGACGGCACCCGTCGCCAGGACGCGATCACCGCTATGTAGCTTCTTGTCCTTGGGGGCGCTTTGTGCAAGGAGGGGTTCGGTGCGCGCTCCGGTGGCCATTAGAACCTTGTCCGCCAAGATGGTACTTCCGCTTTTTAGGGTCACGCCGATGCATTGGCCGTCGAGGCTGAAGGCAAGAGTGTCCATCTCTCCAACGACGTATTCGACCCCCAGGTCAATGGCTGCTTGCACAACAGCTGCCAACGCCTTGTCCGCCTCGGCGATTCCAACGTTCGGGTTGTAGAGAACCTTGTCGAGGTCCTCAAACTCGGCAGTGGCAAAGACACCGTTCCACCGCCGACGAACCTCGTCAATTGGAAGCATCTCACACTCATGTCCAATGCCCAGCTTCTCATAAGCGTCAATGCTTCCCTGGGCAAAGTTGGTCGGATCGGCTCGAAGCATGCCTGTCTGGTGGTAGAAGGGTTTGTAGAGGTCATCGCTTCTCCACATAGGCATGGCCTTGGCCATCATACGCATGTAAAGCAGATCTGGGTAATCGTCACGAACAATCTTGTTTATGTCATGTGAGGCAGCTCTGGGGCTGGGAAACATAGCAGTATCAAGCAGTGTCACTTGAACACCGCGCCGAGCCAATGACAAGGCGGTACCGGCGCCAAAGTTGCCCGCACCAACAATGATGACGGAGTTGAAGTCGGGCGCGTCATTGTCTGGGGCAGACATGGAGGATGAGGAAGACAGGGGTGTGGCAGGTATCGAAGGAGACGGAGGAGTTGAAGATGGAGACGAAGAGGGAGCTGAGGGATCCAGCGTGTACGCAGTGGAGGTGATTCCGTGCATGGTTGCGGTTGTGCGGTTGTTGTGGTGCTTTAATAGCAAATCAGTGTTCGTGTAACCAATATGGCAATGGCAGTTGTGTGTGACAATCGGAGTAGGAGCAAACGGTTGTGAGACCAACGCAAGATTGAGTGGTAGCACCTGCGTGAGGCAGCGATATTCCAGTTATAGTCTCGAATGGGTGTACAAATGGTCAACAAGAATTGAGCAAGTGGAATTGGTGTCTGAAGAGGGAGGGGGAAATTGATAGAAGAAGAGGTGGGTGGACAGGGCATCTTTATAATTCAAGCCGCGATTCAGACTGAACTTAACAAGCAAGTCCAAGGAGGAAAGAAATGGTTAGGAGAGACAAGCACAGTTCCCTCGGGGCGTGCGAATGTGAGGAGGGGTGTATTGACAACATGACCGGGGGGGGGGGGCGTGGCTTGTCAACTAGTTGGGTATTGGCTTCTGCAGGTGTGTGTTGCCCCCAGGCACGAAAAAAGCAAGAGGCTTCGCATGCTTCTTTTCTCAATGCCCACACGGCAATCTCGTCTCCTCTCTCTCGCAGGGGCAACGATTGGGAAGAGAATACCGAACTAGGCCGACCAGTCTGTATTAGCCTGATGGAAGGGGCCCCAGTCCCTGTCCCCTCTCCTCTCATCAATTGTGTGTGTATGCAACGCCGCTCCGCCCAGGATGGGGGAACAAACAAGTGCTGCTGCCAGGCACATTGATAGATATATGATGGGTGAGAGAAGTGGATGGCGGTGCTTGGGTTGGACGAGGCTACCGAGAGGGATATCCTGTCCGCCGTACGGGAGTCTGGCAATCTGGATTGATTGGCATAACCAGGAACTGGCACTCCGCCAGGCTAGCGAACTAGGGCGAGATTAGCGGACGTGCCATTCCGCCATGGATGCGAGCTCACGGACTATGGATCGTGAATTGTTCTGCTGGTAGGTGTGAAGGTCGCAAGACCATCCCAACGGATGGTATACTTGGCGCAGTCGTCTCTCCCACGGACCCGGAAAGTAGGGACGGCCTGCTGTCTGTGACTTTCGATGGGGCACCTTGAGGCTTGCTGGCTACTTGCTTGCTGCATGGTAGTCAGCACGCGGGATGTGCCAACTTGGGCGTTGTCGAAGCAGGGGTATGGCTGGTAGCGACACTTTCTTGTGCCTATTCGTGGCACTGACTTGTAAGCTATAGCAGACGTAGCGCACGTCCCTGGTGTCTCATGTGCAGAGGTCGAGATACAGGCCTTGAGAGGGTCCTTCCTGCTTGGTTGGAGGGTGGATGTGGTTACGAGTTGCACGGCGAGAGTAGCGGGCTGCAACCTACATCGTACATCGCCTGATTAGCATTCAACAAACGTACCAGTATGCATACTGAAAAGGCGTGATGACCAGGTGTTGTTCGATGGCGGCTGATTGCCCCCGCAATCGCAACAGCTGTATCCTCTTTCATAGCCGTCTGTTGAGAAGAGATAGAAAGAACCCCTGTATCTGGTACTTGTTGCTTCGTGTAACAGGCCTGCCTGCGAAGACCCGAGGCCACACCGCTGTCAGTTTGTAGCCGTGTCTGTAATCGGACAATTAGGTCGGAGAGCTAGGGCATAGTACAAGCTGGCTGTATGTAATATCGGGGTTCGTGAGAGATGACTATTCAGGTTACTGTCGTATGAGTGTGTGTTTGGGCAGCAAGGGCAGGAACGAGCAAGCAGGCAACGCAGGTCTGCTTCGTGTCCAATGGTGATTGTTCAGCTGACCTGACCTAGCTCCACGATGGCGTGCATCAAAAGGCCATACATACAGACAGCAATATTTGTGTCACAGCATCGATCGATATAGGTAAGTTGTACGACTGGCTATTCTATTTGGCTGCCAAAGAGAGTTTGTTGCGAGCGGCAAAGGACGGATCAGCGTCGGAGAGAGTGTAGGCGAAAGGGGGGCCCGTTTGACGTTTGACGATGGGTGAGGCTGGATGGGGGAGGAGGGGGAGGAAACAAGAGGAGATGTTTGAGTTCAGGATAGGGCGCCGTTTGGCTAAGCAAGCAGGGTACTGGGTCTACAGGGAGTATGAGTACCTACCTACCTACCTACCTCTGTGTGTACCTCAGTACCTACCTAGGTTAGCACTAACTTCGTACCTAACTAACTACCCCGGCTATTAGGTAGTTACTAAGCTCTTTGGGTGCCGTCTGGTCTCTCTAAAAATGACCAAATCTGGCCGCCCAGCAGCATTCAGCTGTCACTTTGCCACTGCCGTTTTGTGAGGTTAGTGGGTAGGTACATCTGAGGTGGGCAACTTCCAGTAGGTAGTTACATAGGTAGGCAGGTAGACACATCTGCTCCTGTGGTCGCCGAGCACACCAGCCGCGTGGTTGGGACAAGAAGCTGCGCGCCCGCTTCGCTGAACAGAGCAAGCTTGACTCCTGAATGCTTAGTTGCTTTTTGGCGCTTCTTTATTAGTGTATTACCCTTTGATGCAAGTGCATATTAACTAATAACTGAAATAGTACTCCGTATGCCGCCTTTAATGTTGACTCTTCCCTCCGCAATCCCACGGGGCAGCCCTCCAACGAGTAAACTTTGCCGGGGAGACCACTAATAGGACCACTGCTACAGTATATCCATGGAAAAAGTCTAGTGGCGTGGTCACTCATAAGGCGCTGTAGTCTTCATTATGACCCTAACAGTTATAGACGGGCCGAAAAAACGCTATTATTACTCCGTACATGGACATATGTTCTCTGCCTCTGCTGATATTCGTGCGCTCAGTGAGCACTACCGCCTTTTATTTTATCCTAGCATCCTAGCATCCTGGCATCCTGGCATCCTGGCATCCTGGCATCCTGGCATCCTTCCAAACCTCCTGCCTCCCGCCTCTTGCCTCTTGCCTCTTGCCCCTCGGAACTCTTGCCTCCCCCTCCATCGTGCAAAACCTTGGCCCTCTTTTTCATCTCCCATCAATCAATCTTCCCCACCCTGCTAGTCAAGTTTATTTCTGTTCTTGCTTCTTCTCTTCCATCCTGACATTGTTGTTGTCTCTTTTCTCACCACCTACCAGCATCTGCCCACCGCACCAAGCCGTCAACCGACGTCACCCTTGAAAACTCTGCATCACGGCAATCTGTTCGTCTCAGGCCCAACCACATCAGCGTCCGCACCATCGCTAGGACACGTGCTATCTATCTCGTGGTCTACCTCCCAACTGGCGGTGTCTGCCTTGAGGTGCATGCGGCACATGCTGTCCGGCCGCTGTTGCCGCTTGCTTCAATGTAAACCAGCGAGGCAAATGCAGAACGGAGGTGGAGGGGGGAATTCCCTGAATGTCCTGCGCCCTGGCATTACATGCATGGTATCATGTTCCGGCTTACAGCACTGTCAAAAACGGCAAGCCGGGCCCAGATATGAGATCATCCTCCCTCGAATTCCCGCCGATCCTTGAACCTGGCCACCGACCGCTCCAAACACCACACCGCCACGAGGAAGCATCCAGCTAACCCCCTACTCAAGTGGTCAGTCTTTCTCTTCATCCTCGCTGTGCAGGTCCCCGCCGTCCCAGCTGCTCGGGGCTACTCGCGCTGTGGCTGCTGGCTGGCTTCTGGACCACTTCGCTGTGGGGGAGCCAGGCTGTTGTTCCTGTTCATGAGACAACCGACCCGTCGCCTTGGGTTGACCAGGGCCTGCATGGAATCGATCCACACATGTACCATTCCACTGGGACTACAACACCTCGGTTGTTGTCTATGGAGCAAGGTGCTTGGTATACTCAAGAGAAGGGGCAATACGGGAACGACAATGCATGCACGCGCGCTGCCATTACATGTTCGCAAGGCCTTGCCATCGCGCCTCTGTCTCTATATCTGATGCGTCGGGCGTAACTCGACTCGGGCCAAACCTCAAGAGCACAGGAGCCCCGGTCATGCAGCAGCTTATCTGGGTTCTTTTCGGCTTCCTTGCGGCTTCCCGCCACTGTTGATCATTGCCAAGTACCCTCCCTGACTTGGCCGACAAACTGACGCAGTTCTCATTAGCCCACTTGTCTCGCGAGAATATGGTTGTGCGACGGAGTTGTTGGATTGTTTCCTCGAGGCATCATATCTCTATGCTCTTCCCGCCTCCTCCCCTTTCCTCTTGACAAAACAAAACGAGTTCGCTCAAGACATTGACGTCGTATCCCGCCTCTCATCACCACCAGGACTACCCGAACCCGAGCAAAACAGCCGAGCTGCTGCTGCACTGAGCCATGCATGCACATGCACTCCCAATGCAGGGCCACCGCACTCCTTCCTCTTCAGATGACAAAACCCTCACTTCCTCATTGTCCAGCCAGCAAGATTAATACTATGGTACGTAATAGTATGCCTTCCCCATCTCCATACATAGCTCGACCCATCTCAACCCCATGCGTCTTCTGACAGGTGGCCAATTTGTCCCTCCCAACGCAAGTTGGTAGTGATTCTGTGGCACAAATGCAACTGCCCCAAGACAAAGGCCCAGCCCTTTTACATGTTCAGCCTTGCCTCCATCGCTCCTTTGCTCCGTATTTTCTCTCTTCTCCACTTGTCGACAAGGCATCCCTGACCAGGCCCAAATTCGCTGCGGGGTTACCAAGATATCCCCGCCAATATGACCAATATGACGGTTTGTATAAAAGGATGTCGTCTGTATCGACGTAAGAAAGTTACTGATATTGGGATGCTGTTTCAGCGCACTTACAATCAGTACCTCTCCCTATTCTTAGTGGAGGCTTTCGAGATGATGGGTCTGATTCTCGCTCACGCCTCGAGATGCGCGGATTGCATACGTCAGAGGCGTGGCAGCGACGTACATATGTACTCCCAAAGGCCATTTACTATCAAACTTGTCGGCAGCGCTACCGTCTGTCTTGCTTTGTAACGCCATCCTGCACCAGGAGCGGAGTCTTACGTCTCTGCTGAATGCAGACGTCTTGCCCATACACATCTCAAATCATGCCGAATTTCTTGGTACCTAAAGTAACACAAGGGGTTGCAGCGAGGGAGGAAGAGGTCCTGCGGCACAATGAGGGATGTGTGATGCTGTGAAACAGCCATCAGGATGCCCTGGCTACCAACCCGCCTGCGGCCTGACTACTAACCTACTTACCGTGCTGCAAACCCAGAAAGCCTGCACTGGAACAATCATGTATTGTACACCGTTGTGCCGCGGGCTCATGCGAGACGCATGCCTACATGCATGCCCTTGCCATAAGGCGCCACTGCCGCGCCGCCTGCCATAGTCCTAGCACAAGGCCGGAGTCTGCGATGTGTCTCCCTAATCCCCCCTTCCCTCTGTTTGGTTCCCGCGACCCTCCAGTCGCGCCAGTGCTAGTCTGCATCATTAGCCGCCCAAAGCGTTAACGATTCAAGAATGGATGAAGAGGAAACAGAAACACGAGCATCACGCTTGTCCACGTAGGGTGTAGTTGGGCTGCAGAACATAGCCCTTCCAGCCGAGACTTTTCGGTCTGGGTTTTTCTGGCTGGACCCGAGGGGCTGGTGCCAGCCATGATCCGCCATCTGCACAAAAAAGAACGAAGTCGGTCAGTCACGGAACCAAAGGCGCAGATAGATGGGCCTAGTGTTGAAAGTTGCTTGCCGGCCCAAGACCACTGCACCCCATGCCATCGAAGCCATCGAAGCCAAGCCATGCACGCCACGCCACCTTGCCGAAACCTACAGGCCGAAGAAAAGAGGCGAGAGAAAAGAAGGAAAGAAAGGAAAGAAAGGAACAGGAACAGGGATCGGCGCTGTGAAGACAAAAACAAAAAGGGGGGGAGGGGGGGGGGGGGCTAGCGGGGAATGGGCTGAAAACGAATGCTCATGTCGTGCCTCTTAAGTCTGCACCTACCTATGAACACAGAATTCGTAAATTTTTTGTATTATTCTACTTCCAGTAGAGGAGCCTGGTAGTTGGCGAGAAAATGCCGCCACGCCGTCATCTTACATGGACTCGGCCTTGTGGCTCTCGCTCATCTCCTCAGCAAACCTCACCGACCTTGATTACATAACAACCAGGCTTTGTCCCCCCCCTATCCTCTTCCCCCATTCCTCGTCTTGATATCTCTTTTCTCCCCTTTGCTCGAATGCGAAGCAAACAAAGTGGCAGAAGACTATCTCCTCTTGTCCCAAAGATTGTCCCCAGTCTTGCTATCTAAGAAGAAAAGGCAAGGCGGTTGCACCATCTTTCCCCCATCCCCCTAGTTGACGCCGTCTCTTGTATGCTGCTTGCTGCTTGGTCACGGTGGGCGGGCGCTGCTGTCTTCAAGAGCTACTGCGGCTGCATGGATGCCAAACCACGTCAACGTGCTTGAGCTTCTGTATCTGTGCATGCATCAAGGCCAGTCTGCTCCGAACGGTGTGGCCAGATGCATGAATCCATGCAATAAGCGTAGCACCAGATCATGCATGATGATGGAGCGAATAACCAGTCGCAAGCCTGCGCAGACGTGCTAGCTGGCGCCGATTTGGGGGTCTGCACTTCTGGGTTCGTGCTTCACCGTCTGTTTGTGCCGTTCTAACCCGTCTCGCCGTGCGAACCGTCGCTTTTTAGGCAAGTTTGGACAGTTTGGCAAATCGCAGACCCAAGGTTTGCGATGCTTGTTACAATGCTGGCTGTTGAGATATTAGCACCATCGTCATGTCATTCGTCTTATCCATCGTGCCTGGCGCATCCTGACGCTGAGATGGAATTTGCGAGAGAATTAGGGCACGTACGCAAATGATGAGTTACGGTCAAAGATTATAACCTTGCCGTCTCTGTCGACACCGCCTTTGTCGCACTTCGTTCCCTTGGGGCACATATATGTGCCTTTGCCTCTCTGCTTGAGCGCGTCCATATTGATGCTGGAAAAGAGCTCCTCGTCTCCAGAGTCTGAGTCCGAGTCGTCTTCCTTGCCCAGATCCATCTGCTCAGCCATGCCACCGGCCAATGTGTTGAAGCTGTCACCATCAAGTTGGCTACTCGGGATGAAATGAGAGTCTCGGATTGAAGACAGCGTTGTGGTTGCGGGTGGGAATTGTCCACCATGCTCATGACTGGACGAGGAAGGGTCTGGACCAGAGCCCTCTGGGCGCCAAACTGCTTGGACATCTTTGGAGAACTTGGTCGTTAGGTCGCGAATTTTGCTGTGTATCTTGGTCAGAAGCTTGTAATTGCATCAGAACGGGACGCATACCATAAGCGGCTGAGCTCAATATCAACGGCGGCGATGGCGGATAAATCTGTCAGATGGGTTTCAGTGACTGAACGGAGGTTGACGTCCCTCGAAATCTGATCAATATGCGGCCCCTGGAGGAGGTTATGGGTCATGGTTGACCACATCTGGGCTGTGCGTGTGAAGTAGTCTCCCAGCTCCCGAAGAAGGGTGGCCGACGCCTCGGAGAGTAGCGGGCCGGGGACAGGCGGCAATGAAGGGGAGTTAGCGCCCATGCTGTGAGAGTCGCGGACAATTTGGTTGAGTTTGTCTCTGATCAGATGGTCGAAAAAGGGAGTGTTACGAGCAGCGGTGTGTAAGCTCGACTCAAAGACACGAGCCTGCCTCGGCATCGCAGCAAATGCGCCATCCATGCTATGTATATCTCTGAGAGGCGGGCTCAGACCGGCCGGAAGTAGTAGGTACGTATCTGAACTGGGTAGGCAGTTGGGAGGAGCTCTGGGTGGCAGTTCTTGGTCTTTTTTCTTCCCACACAGAGCAAGTGCATCGGCGGCGGAGAGACGTGCCACGAGGGTACCTGGGCCGGGAGGGAGGGACGGAGGGTGCCGGAAACACCAGGAGATATGCCCTCACGAGACGACAAGTGGCACAGCACAAGTTGTCGCTCTCAACCTCATGGGGAGTATCGGTATTGTCGCCGCAAACAGATCAGCCTTGTGTGGCCTTATTCGGCGGGTTGTATCCCCTGCCAGCGACAACGGCGTGGAGGGTGACGTTTGCCGGATAGATACAGAATGAGCGGGGCACTCGCTCCTGGCCGAGCGGGAGGGAGCTTGTTTAGAGGCAAAAAAGACCGTGCGGGCAGGCAGAAAAGAGCTATTACCTTGGTAGTCTTATGAGTCTGTGGCAGGTTCTGCGGGCTACTCTGCGTCATGCCCTGTAGCAGTGCAGTTTGCCTACATAGGTGGGGAGCCGTTAGTGACCAGGGAGTGTGGAGATGTTGATGAATGATGGGGGGGGGGGGGGG
>MWMN01000012.1:58791-276602 GCA_002968875.1 Cordyceps cicadae | reverse complement strand
AAAAAAAAAAAAAAAATCTCCAAGATGGAGAGCCGTTGCAATGCAAGAGAGCTAGCTAGCTGAAGCTTCGCGTGTGTGGTGTTGCGGGGGTTGGAGAGAGAGGGGAGAGGGGAGAGGGGAGAGGGGAGAGGGGAGATGGGGGAGGGGAAAGGGGAGAGGGGAGGAGAGTGGAAAGGGGGGAGGGGAGGGGGGAGATGATTGATGATTGAGTTGCTCTCATGGCACTGATACTGCTTCTCGTTGCTGGTTGGTGGTGGTGGTGGTGGTGGTGATGATGTTGATGGCGTTTGCTCGTCCGGGCGGGTAAGGTAGGAAGGTGTTGAAGGAACAGGGTTCAGGACTATGAGGCTCGGATAGGCCGAGGAAGCGAAAGACAAGACGGAAACAAACACCGCTCCAAGGATCGATCTTGACAAATACTGTAATAGACAAACAAAGATAGGCAGGTGTGACGACAGTATGTAGCCAACGAGCATGAGTCGGGGCTCCTCTAACTTGCTTGTACCGGGTGCCAGCGTAGGGGGGAGGGTGAGTGAGGATGGCAGCCGGTGTTTGGAGCCGTGGAATCGGCGACGTACAAGAGAAGGACCCCGGTGTCACTGTCATCAATGGCCGGGCGAATGGGCGATGGTGGTGATTATTAAGGTTGGATTAGTTGGGGCGAGTGATGAGGGGAAAGGATGCCATCGCTTTCGGTTTGCTGTCCAATTACTATGTAGCTTTTGCGAATCGAAAATAAGCATGCCAGCGCCAGTGGCTTGCGGGCCGTAGATGCCCACCCAGCTCTGTAGCTTACATAATACATGACGGGAGAACGTAGTTCAAGTGATGAAAACGTAACAAGATATTCTTGAAACCACTGGTGTTGGTTATTTGGCGGGTTATTTGGCTCTCCAAATTCCGACCTGTTGTTTCATCATCTTCTTTCAAACACGGTGTCTCGTCTCCGCTAGCATTGCTAGCCAAGCTTGACAGGCACACAACCAATTCGTACCCAACTTGTATATCACTAGTCTCGGGGTTTCTCAGCCTGAATCTTCATTGACCAACTATCATAACCTCCCCGCGCCGGTGTTTCATTAACTCTATGAGCAGCAGTAGTTGTACTTGCCGTCCTGATGGCAATACTGCACCCAGGTATCGGCAGATCTCGCCCTGCCATCTTAGGAGCACGTCCGTATCGTACATTCAATCATTCCTGATATTGTGAGTGTTGCCTTTTGCTAGGCTTGTTCTCACTATCAATAGTGACTAAGTGGTTGCCGATTGTCGTGGCATCGCAACCACCTAGTTCGGCTTACCAAGAACACACATGGTTGCTGTCAAAACAGCGTCCATGCTAGGATGACAATTCTCTCGCGATAGAGTCAGTACCAAGGCACCGTAGTCTGACACAGAGCTTAATCCATCTTTCACCTCAACTCTCACAGCATCAACTCATCCAACATTTTGCGATGGAAAATG
The DNA here is from genome assembly GCA_002968875.1 of Cordyceps cicadae. Taxonomy (NCBI): domain Eukaryota; kingdom Fungi; phylum Ascomycota; class Sordariomycetes; order Hypocreales; family Cordycipitaceae; genus Cordyceps; species Cordyceps cicadae. The sequence continues at coordinate 275,138 of MWMN01000012.1, read as the reverse complement.
GTAAGTACTGTAATCCGTACTTCAGGGTAGCAAATGTTTCCCTGTGTGGGGAACTTTGGCTGGGCCCACCCGCCATGTTTCTGGGAGGAACGCAAGTTGCCATGAAAAGTTGGGCGCATTATGAGGCGCCACATACCTATCTGTTATCAAGAAGGTCGCCGTACTTGGCGTGAATCGCACCATTATGAGCGGTTGACTGAAATAGATGGGTACTTTTTCTTCTTCTTCCCGTCTTTCTTCGTTTCTTTCCCTTCCTCCAAGGCTCCCAGAGAAACCAGCCGTGTATATCCGTAGAACGATTTCAAAGTCCTCCATACTTTATCTAATAGCCATATGTATTCGTACATCGCATACGCTGAATTCAAATCAAACTCGAAAGGTGTGGGAAGTGCCTTAACCGGCCCCAACTGCCCGGAACGACTAGTCTCGATCGGGCACTTGCCCCAGTGCCTTGTTCTCAGATGAAAGCTGGTGATTGGCTGCAGCTTGCAGGAGGGAAGAGAAAACAACGCTAGGCCGGCCGGCAAGCTCCCGCTTGCGGATCCACTCCCAAGCGTCCGTGGATCCCTGCTAGCGTCATTTCTCATCTTTTTTGCAAGTCTTTGGCATTTTGGCATTTGCCATCTGAGCTGGCGCTGCGTGGAGAAAAGGGGGGGGGGGATACTTGGGCAACAGTGCCCAAGCCAGAGGACCTGTTTGAGCGGCGATGCACAGCGGGCCAACGTAAAGATTGCTTCAGGCCGCAAAATGTTTTATTTCGATGTGCATCTCTTTATTTTCTGGGCCAACTGCAGCCAGTTTAACATGTTTAAAGCATGCAGCTTATTACGCGCCCTGTGGCACGGGCCGGCTAAGCCGTACAGGTATTGCGATCACCTTTACTGAATCGGTAATTATTTTTCATCTTTGGGCCGGATACATTCTAGCAGGACTTGGCTGCATATGCGAGATGTGGGCAAACTATTTGTCAATTGGCGGTAGTGACTTCGAATCAGCTTCCTCCATCCTACTTCGACTAGCCATGCAGGTGAACAAAGATGATGCACCAGAGCCGGCAGATGGGGCGAAGAAGCAAAGAAAAACAAAGGAGCATGTAGAAGCAAAACACGTACCTGATCCTGATGGAGCAGCCCCTTGGAGCCGAACAATGATCGAGGCAACCTGTGGCTGCATCTTGTTTATCTGTCGCGTTGTGGCGTGGGCTAAAAAGATACATTGGGTAGGCAGTTATTGATCTGGACACCCTTCGGCGCGATCTCGAGAGGTGGCTGAGGAGATGGGAATCGCGCACCCGCACTGATTGACGAAGTATGAAATTGTGGCTTGCAGGGTAGATTCAGGTGTTTGATGGACGGATTGCGGGTTGCCTGCGCATCCATATTCTATCAATTGCATCCTGCATGGCCGCCTCATTTCGTCCCCGTCCCATTAGATTCTACCCCAGCTACTCGGGATGACGCCTAGGTTGAAGGCGGCTGATTGCAGCGACAGCGACCAGGACAACAGGGTCTAGCCTCCAGGCGTGGGCACCAGCGACGTCGCACTGTCCAATCAATCTCGCGCAGATCTGGAGGGACCAGAGTCTGCATGCTGCATGCTGCAGCTGAACGCAGGGCTCCTTCATTTGGTGTGCGCTCCTGCTACTTGTTATGATTCTTGTACAGAGTCCAAGTGTGGGAAAATTTCTCCTGTGAGCGATAAAATTACAGTGTGCAGCTATCTGTCTTGCGTTGCCTGGCCGGCCCAACCCCCCCCACAGTCTTGATGCCCGAAAAAGGTCGGCAGCGTGGATGTTTCGAACCGATGCTACAAGTCTAGATCATCGGATATTTCTGAGGACTGTCAATCTGACTGGACACCCTAGTTGATGTCGCCAACCGTTTCTCATTGGTCTATTGCTGTGCCCTTCTTTCCCACCTGAGGCCCTGTCTTGCCCATCTCGGCCGCCGCCACGCCGCTACGGAATGACGCAGAAAAGATGATAGAAAAAAAATATTACTGACAAGCATTTGGTATTTGGTACGTACCTCGAATCGAATTACTTTCTGTATGCTTTTGCTGAGCCCAGGCCATTCTCGCTACTACTCAGTCGGCTTCACGCAGACGGGCGCCTTTTTAGTTCCCGCTTTCCCTAACCCTCTCTCTCCACACTTTCTCTACTCTTTCCCCATCTCCCTTTCCCATTCTCTCTTGTCCCGTCAGCAAAAGAGACGACAAGATAGACTCCTCGTCTTACCATCTCCCGCCTCTTCTTGTCAATCAGCCTGTTCGGCTATCTTGTCTGCCGTTGCGCCCTTGTCTGCCCCTTCCATTGCTGGTTGGTCGCAGACGCAAACACCCGCCCGCACACCACACCCTAACTAACTAACTCGCTTGCCCGCCTGCGTGTTTCCACTATTGGATTGGCCCCGTCCAAAACTACCAGTATCTTGCGCTGGTGTTTTTTTTTTTTTTTTTTTTTTTTTGGAGTCGACAAGCATCAACTTACTCGTCAACCCTTGCATCACCGTGGGCTCATCTCGCATCTCTATTTCTGACTAGGAATCCAACGGAGCAGCCTCGTCCACGCCGTCCAAGCGCAGCACTATCCATACACGTGCTCTTCGCCACCGTCCACGGCCGTCTACCCGCAAACGGCGCTCGTCTAGCCAGACCAGAGGCTTCGACCAAACGTCCGGCTTTCACGCCCTCAAAACACCGACAAGTCCCTCCCTCTGCATACCTCGGCCCGGATACCAATACAGAAAACATCCAGTTGGTGAGACCTGACTGGCTATCTTCCGACGCCTCCATTTCCTTGGGTCGTTCGACTCGCCATCGCCCGCTCAGCTGCTCAAGGGTGTGAGTCGCCTTCCGAGTGGACAGCCACCACCACGGTCGCCCATCCGTCAGCTCCACTGAATTTTTAGCTGCCGACAGATCATATCAGGCTCATCAAACGTCCCCCACTGCAAAAAGCTCCAGCAGACTCCAGACGTACATACACCAAACGTGCTCCAAACGTGCATCTAGCTAGCTGCATTTGCTGCAGCATCGACCGGGGGAATATCCTCGGATGCTTGGCTTCTTGGTCGTGTCTTGGCCGTGCTCTGTTCTACTGTCGAGTACCTAACTACCTCGGACCTACCGACCTACCCATGTAGGTACGAATGACTGCATACATCGCACACGCTGCCATCCACCCAATAAGCCGATGTACCGATCCTCACGACTCCCTAATCTAGTTCTATACCGGCTCTTTTTTACACCAGCAGCACCATCACCTCTTCGAACCTCCTCGGCGCAGTGGATCTCCCTCAACTGCTAGCGCTGCCCCATCTTGACTTCTTCAGCCCTTCTGGTACAAGACAACATAGTCTCACCTTGTTGTTGTTGGGTAACTCCCTCGCGCCAACGCTAATAAACCCGCCGCTGCCATTCTGCCGACCATACAAATCACCGTCGGGCCTGCTAGATTACTCTTCTCTCTTTGCGCGCCATCTCCTCTTCTCGCGGCTCCTCTTCTCTCGTCGTAACGCTCGTCTCCACGACATTTCCCCTTTGCGCGCGTCTCACAACCCTCTTGTCGCCGCCCGTCGCCTGTCCGTGCCTGCTCCGCCCACGCTGCCTGTCTTGCATCGTCTGCCGCCTCGCTGCCCCAGCCCGGCCCGGCGTAACCCCACGAACCCAGCTGGTTGACTGTTGCTGCCCGAATAACATTCCCAACCAACTCTGGCGGCCGCAACCCCAACTCCGCTGCCCGAGCCCATGAACCCTACCAACCCTCCACCTTCCCGCTTCGACTTCATGGGCGGCTTCGAGGACGACGACCATCGCCCGGCCAAGCGTGTCCGGCGTGGCGAGACCGCCCCCGGCCAAGCGGCCTTGTCTCGAGAGGAGCAAGACAACTTCCCCGACGCTTGGGGCCCATCGCTACTGTCGAATCAAGAATGGTTGTTTTCACATCCAATCATGCCGCCGATCGCATTGTCTATGCCTATGCTTGGGTCGATAGGTGACATGATGGCTCACCCAAATGCCGCGATGCCTATCGACCCATCTTCCACGGGCACCTCTACATTTTCTTCAATAAACAGCAACACCCCCTCGGCCACATGGAGTACAAGTTTGAGTAAGTTCCTGCAGAAATATGCACGCACACATCATCACCCTTGGTTTCAGCAGCCTTTCAATCTGTAGTATACCCCGGCTTGGGCGAATATACTTGTTTGTTGTTGTCTAGCGCTGTTCTCACTTGCCTCTTTTCTCCGCAATCTGTGCTTGACGCGGGGGTTTTTTTTTTCTTTCACTTGAGCCGCCGATCCAGACTCTGAAACAGCCCACCTCCGAGCAGCTACACGAGGTCCATCTTTCACAAGCAGTTGCGGCGACTACTCATCCGCTCCTGCAGCAGATCAAAGGCTCAAGCTGCTAGTGATAGGAGAACTAACTGCAGTCAAGAAAAGCATACTGATGAGAACTGTCCCGCAGGTTTCCCTCCGAGTTCTGCGACTATCTCGACGGCATTTCAGCACCAGTCACAGCATGTTACTATCCCTTCGCGAGAGCTATTGCCACTGCGACATGACGCGCTCGCACAGCACACCTTCCAACCACACAATCTTCAACGGTTGCACTCGTTACCACCACAGTCGCTACCTCGATCAGAGCGTTCCTATCAAGCACAGACATCTCAGAACCCACCCTTCGTTTCCGAGCCGACCCGCCAAAGTCAGCAACGGCAAAGGTCTCTCGCTAGAAATGCCGCTACAAGTCCATTTTCTGACTGCATCAACTCTTTCGGGCACAATTTCGCCCCTCTACAGTTCACTCGTCCACGAGGTGGTGAAGTTGACGGTTACATAAAGTTTTCCTGGACCCAGAAGGAGAATAAACAGTCATCGAGGGTTGTCGAAGTAACGGATCTCGAGGATGAGGATCCGTCTCCCTCTGTGGTTACCACGTATCCTCCCCCCCATGAACCCGAAATTACACTTCCACGGCGGGGCTCTTCACCTCCTTCTATGGCCTCGAATCAGCACTCGTCGGCCGGAGACTCACCCTTGTCAACTGCCTCGACTCTTGTCGCATCCCATACGGGCACATACTACCAATCACCCCCAGGGCGTGTAATCGCATTGCCTGAGAATGAGAGGAAGCCAAAGCCCCGCTACGTTCCCTCACATTTTGGACTGCATACAAAAATGGATAGTATGGATAGAAAGCTTTTTAACTTCTGTGAGCCACATTGGACCAGCCTCTATCGAGACTTCTACTGACTACATCAATTCAGATATCCGCAACTGGTGTCCCGGGAGAAGTGTCCTAAAAAAGACTAATCTCTGGTTGACCGACTTCGCAAGGATGCATGACAATAGTGGTGTGCTGGCTGCCATGCAGTCCCTTGCCGGTATTTATATTCATGACTATCTGCCTCATGAATCTGTACGCCGCCGTATCAACGAAAGATTCGGCGTAGCTGAAGCCCGACTCAGCTACCTGCTCCAAGACCCCCAGAATCTCGACGAGAAGGAAGCCAACGAATTGATTACCTTGGCCTCGGTGCTCTCAATGCAGGACATTGTTCTCACGGAACGCAGGCTCCAGAAGCCCTACTATCCCCGTTGGCTGACGGGATTCAAGCACGCAGAAACTATGCTGCGGCTTACAGATCCCGGCAATCGCTTTTACAAAGAATCAAATGTTCAAGTTGATGCTCTACGTCTGTCGCAATCAGTTATTGTTGGGAGAGCAGTTATTCTAGCTCAGCCTATGATGCCCCTCCCACCCCTCACCACGTTCGACAGTGTCGGTGAAACATCCAGGTTTGGTTTCCTATTATACGGCTCCGAGCAGGAAGTATATGAAATCCATGGTGGCTGCGGTTTCTCGAGGCGTCTACTTCACATGTTCAGCCAGGTGGCTTGGTGCTCAACGTGCATGCTTCAAGATGGCAAGGCAACAGTGGTCCCTGTGACAGCAGAGCTGTTGTACCACCAGCTTCAAACTATGAAGCAGTGGAGTGCTGAGTATAGTAGTTGGGAAACCGCACAGCACCGGAAACAGCAGCCGATTCAATGGATTCGCGAAAAAGATGAGACGTATGTTGTCCGAGAAGCTGCAGACATGACGGAAGTGACAGCGGAGGCATGGAGACTGGCTGGGATGGTCTATCTACAGTGCCGACTTCTCAGGTGCGTAGTCATGTTTATGGTGGTCTTACGCACAAGTGAGCTAACCAACCCTTTTTAGACTTCCTCGGAACCATCCCGAGGTGCTTGCGAATATCAATGATTTGGCAAAGAGCATCTCTATCATGCCAACATCGGGAAGAGTGTTCACAGCCCAAGCTCCGTTGCTGCCAGTCTTTCTCCTAGGTCTGTTGGCTACTGAGTCTGACCACGTCGAAGTTGCCCACACCTGGTTCCAATCGGTCATTCGCACTCCGGTTCGCAGTGTAAGTTGAAATAGTTGATAAAAGTCAATTGTCTTGTTCACTGACAGTCGCTAATTTAAATCCCTGCGACAGAGTGTGCCGCCGCTCTATAAAACTCTGCAACGTATTCAGAGCTGGATGGACCTTGAGGTCCCAGTGCCTGCACCAACCGTGGAACTGCCCGGTAAAATCTCCGAGAGACAGCCCTGGTGGGAGCGTATGGTGTCTAAGGTTCAGGAAAAGGAAAGCGAGGTCCTTTGCCTGACATGAGAAACAGTGCGCGCACATAACGCAGCACAGCTCTGGTCTATGAAATGGAAAACCTACCACCCGTCTATGATTGTCACTCAATCGATATATGGTACACAGCCGTCGACTGACAAAAGTGAGAAGACGGCCGATGGAAGGAGGTTTTTTGTTGTACGGGTTTAGAAGCCAGAAATGGCGCTGTCGTGGTCCTCCAGATTGTCGCGTTTGTCTTTGAGACGCACGAGATACTGACCTGAATCACTCAGTTAGCCTCGCCGCAATTGAGTCCTTGGCTGTTGGAAAAGATGGGATAACTTACGGAAATCGGAGCCCGGTAGCGCCCAAGACTTGATGACGGTCAGGCCAGCCTTGCCGCACATGAGGCGGACATCTTGCTCGCCATACTTGTGGGAGTCAAACCAGTCAATTTCCTGGCCTTTGGAAATGACGCTTTTGTTATTTCGCAGCCGAATGTCCTTTTTGGCACGCAGGAAGAAGCGATGGCGAGTTGTCGGCTGCTCCTCGAGCTCGGCCAAGAACTCCCAATCCTTCTCATCGAACAGCTTGTATCCCAGAATCTTGTTTGCGTTGTTCAAACCGTTATTGAAGAACTCGCGGAAGACTTGATCACAGGAATGATAGGCGGCCCATATTTTCTCCCTTTGATCGGCAACCAGATGACCGTCCATGCCAATGAGCATCTTATCCTCGGACCGAAGAACGGATGCCCAGCTTCTCAGGTGGCTCAGAGCTGCTGGCCAAGGGTCGTTACACAGCACAGAGCCGAGGGATAGAAACAGACGAGGAGTTGTTATCTTGCCAACGTGGATAAGGCCGTCCTGAAATGTACCCCAGAGACCGCCACATTTGACAACGCTGTCAGGCCCGGAGTGGTTCGCGAACAGGCTTGCTATGCTCTGGTCTAGCGAAGTCTTTGAGATGTCGAGAGCCAGGTACGTAGCAGGGAGTTTCTTGGACTCGAAGGCGGCAAGAAAGTGGTCAACCTTTGTTGTATCGCTGGGCGGTGGAAACAATGTCATGTTAGCAGACTAGGCGAAGAATGTCAAACTAATTGATGGGAATTAGCGTCCACTCACCCGGAACCCAAGTCGATCATGGTTATATTCTTGGGGATGTGACTGATGATTTCGTCGCTGTTGATGTCGAAGAGGGCAGTCTCGTCATGGGTCTGGTAGAACTCAGGAATGGAGATGATGTCGTTCCAGATGAGCAGACCCTTGTCATCATAGAGCAGCTCATCGGGCAAGGTTGGGGGGGTGTCGGTATAGTCTGACAGGGCGATTTCGGCGAGCGTCTGGTTGAGCTTGTCGGCGCAGAGGCCCTTGAGGGAGCTTCCACCAATGTTGAGAATGTGACCGTGTTTCGGTGTGGCAGCGAAGGTGGCCTTGGACACTGGGATTGGCACAGTGTGCTCTTGGGTACGTGAAGGCATGACGATGACGATGACGATGATGATGATGATGATGATGATGTTGTTGTTGTTGTTGTTGTTGTTGTTGTTGTTGTTGTTGTTGTTGATGGTGATGATGATGATGGTGATGGTGATGGGTGGTGATGGGTGGTGATGACTTCGCTTTAGAGGGGAGAGGTGGTATTCAGACAACAAGGGCTGAGGAAGGATGGGGAGGGTCTGTTGCTGGATTGTTCTGGCTGTGCAGGTGTCGCTTTGTGGTATAGTACAGACGAGAGGAAGGAGAAGGGAATCAGGATGCCTTTTATATTATGGCTTGTGCCTTTTGGAACTGGAGGTATCCACGGGAAGGAGCCGAGTTGTTTGTACACAATGGACCTACTTGTCGTGGGTCTTTTTGTATGGGAACTGGACGGCGGCTTGTGGGTGTAGGTTTTGGTTTGCCGGGTATCGTGACGCAGAAGCAATGGACGAAAAGGACAGGCGGGCAGGTGGGATGTGGTTACAACACGCCTGGGCCTGTCGGTCGAAGCAATCCTCCTCCGCCGGCTATCGCTGTCCCCATCCCTCTCCCGTCTCTCACCGTCGTCTTGTCCGACTCTTTCTCTCTGTGTACTTTGTCTCGGAACAGTTGTCGATTGATGCAGTCGGACCCTGAAGTTTGAGCCTGGGACTGAGGCAATTGAGTTGAATGAATGAATGAAGGGACTGAGGAAGGCGGTCAGGGATCGAGATGTCGGAAAAAAACTTTCATCTGGAGGGAGAGAGACGAGGGAGGATACTGTTGTTGTTGCTGATGGCGGCGGCGGCGGCGACGGCGGCGTCGGTGGCTTGACGACGGCCAGCGACAGGAAACAGACCGGGGACGGACGAGGCCGAGGGTGGGCAAGCAAACAAATCAGCAAGGACGAAAATAAAAAGACAGAGGAGAACAAGACGAGAGGTGGGATTAGAGACGGGGGGGGGGGGGGGGGGGGGGTTCGCAAGAGAAGCCTAATCGAAAACGGGCATGCAATCTCTCAGAAGAAAAACAAGAGACTCGAATTGTGGTCGGCGTCCTCCTTTACTGGGTATGGATTGGATTGTATTGGAAGGATATTGGGTTATGGCCTCTCCGTCGTTCGGCATGGGCATCGCGACTGCGGCGGCGGCGATAACGGCGACGACGGGCGGCGCGGCCAGCCAAGCGATTGGGCACTTGTCTGCTGTTGTTGGCCTTGGTGGAGGTTCCTCTCACTCCCTCACTCTCTCTGTCACTTCGTCCCTTTTTTTTTTTTTTTTTTTTTTTTTTTTTTTTTTTTTTTTTTTTTTTTTTTTTTTTTTTTTTTTTTTTTTTTTTTTTTTTTTTTTTTTTTTTTTTTTTTTTTTTTTTTTTTTTTTTTTTTTTTTTTTTTTTTTTTTTTTTTTTTTTTTTTTTTTTTTTTTTTTTTTTCTTTTCTTTTCCCTTTTTTTTTTTTTTTTTTTTTTTTTTTTGCCCTCTTTTCCCTTGTTTCTTTTCTCCCCCTGTTCTTTTATTCGCTCTCGTGTTACTCGACAGGGACAAGGGCTCGCTGGTCGGCTCCGGTGAGAGCGCGCGTGGTTGATTACCAGAACAGAAGGAAGAAGGAAGCCGCTCCCCTAGAAGTAAGGTTGTGTTTCGAATCGAAGACGCCTCGTGGGACCCTGATGATGAGATTTGGGTAGCGAGATGGCCGAGACCAGGATAGACGGAGGTGTGAGAGGAGAGGATCGACGACGACGACGACGGCAAGACACAGTTTTAGTGACGGCTTGATTGGAAAGCAAAGTTGTCAAACTACGCAGGATAGACTATGTACTTATGAAATGACAGTTCTTGGGACCACTAGTAATGAAATAAGATGGCATAAAATGAAAATAATAATAATAATATTTCCCCATGCTTTCTTCAACATGACCTTTTAGCCTACTTCTTGGCCTACATACTCATCAGGCACGGCCCGCCGGGGGGGGGGTTGTGGATGGATAGAAAGGAGAAGACAAGAGGAAGGGGGGGGGGGCGTGTCCACCGGTCTATCGTTAGCGGACAATCATTCATTCATTCATACACTGCCTTCTTTTTAATTCTGCCCCCAGCCGCAAACGAGGCAAGCCGTTCATTGCAAACCAAGCCTGGTCTCATGCACGGTGAGCAACGCCGCGCGCCCGGGAATGGGAACGGGGCTTGTTAGTCCATGTACAGCATGTATGTACGATGTATCATGTATGTATGTATCATGTCTGTATGTCTATATGTCTATATGTCTAATGTCTAATGTCTAATGTCTATATGTGTGTGCATACAGGCATAATGGATGAACACCTTGGTATATACACACATACATCATCCTTCAACCAAGTTATCCACGAGTTATGAACTAGTTGACTACTACTCACCATGTAGGTAGTTGTAAGCTGGCTTTTTTTAACCCATCCGAGAAGCTGCTCGTATTAGTTATTAGTTACCTGACAGGGAAGAACTACGGGGTTGACGATTTATGAGGACCCTCTTTTTCTTTTGCTCTTATCTTTTTTTGGCCTTTGCACCATCGATTTCTCACAAGAGAAAAACTGCGTATCAAAGAAAACAGGCCGCGCGCCCGCCAACGTCTCCAGTTACCGATGACTCGGATATCCCAAGATGGAAGTTTCTGATCCAGGAGAAGGGGGGGGGGGGCGGGAAGCCGCCCCCGAAAAAACGGCAAGACACGGGGGGGGGGGGGGGTGGGGAGTAAAAAAAGAAAAGAGAGAGGGGGGGAGGGGGGGGGGGGGGCGGGAAGCCGCCCCCGAAAAAACGGCAAGACACGGGGGGGGGGGGGGGTGGGGAGTAAAAAAAGAAAAGAGAGAGGGGGGGAGGGGGGGGGGGGGGCGGGAAGCCGCCCCCGAAAAAACGGCAAGACACGGGGGGGGGGGGGGGTGGGGAGTAAAAAAAGAAAAGAGAGAGGGGGGGAGGGGGGGGGGGGGGCGGGAAGCCGCCCCCGAAAAAACGGCAAGACACGGGAGGGCGGCAGGATGCAGAGAGATCGGACAACAAGAGAAGAGAGAGAGAGAGAAATGAAACGAAGAGAAAAAAAAAAAAAAAAAAAAAAAAAAAAAAAAAAAAAAAAAAAAAAAAAAAAAAAAAAAAAAAAGCACGCAAAAACGGTCGAGCAGGACAGGTGACGAAGCAGGACTCGAGTCGTACACAGTGTCTCAACTGCTCGTCCACTTGGATTGTTACTTTGCTAGTGGGTTGGACTCACTTTTCACTCTTCCTTCTTGCGCACGTTGCCAGCCTTGTCGATTGAGATGCGCACGGCCCATGGAACAAAATCCTTCGTCTTCCGCTGGCTGGCTGGCGGGCTGGCTGGCTGGCGGCGTGGACATGAATCCGAGATCCAGTCTGCGTTTCAACATCTAACCATTCCTTTCTTTTCGTCCTTTTTCGTCCTCTTTTTTTTTTTAAAAAAAAAAAATCAAATGAGCTTCCGTGTTGCAAGCCTCGCCAGACTGACTGACGGCCTTGGTTGATTTCTTCTGTCCATGCGGACCAAAAAGACTTGAATTGGCAACATGGCGGGAACAAGACGAACAGGGCATTCCCAGTGAGATGAGACAGCAAGACTGCCTGTCATCATCGCGCTTGGACCAGCATAGAATAGATGCGTGCTTAGCGTTGTTGCCGTACGGCGTGCAACAGGCGGCATGCAGGCTGCAGGCAACATATCCCTAGGTAGGTAGGCAAGTAGCCAAGGCAAGCAGTAGGGGTGAAGCAGCATACATGATGATGCGCCCGCCGCGTTACATCATGGGCACATCTTGTCTCTGTCTCTCTTCCTCTCCGTCTCCGTCCCCGTCTCTCGTGTCCAGACCAAAAGACACCACCACAGTTACCGAGCACTGTACTTGCTGTCATTAGCTGAACCAGACTTTGTCGAGGGTGGGTGCACAAGTCCCCGAGGATCCATCCATCTGCAGGCCAGGCAGCTGGCGGAGATGAGGCGTTTGAGCTTGCTCGGTCAGAAAGGGCAGGCAGGGCCTGAAGCAGACCGCTGTCTGGTTTGCCTGGTTTGCCTGATTTGGTCCCATCACTCAACTCAGCGTCGTCTTCTAATCCCTCTTTGCTGTGGTGAGCCCGTTGTCGGCCACCCGTGCAGGTCTGTCAGCACGAATACTGGCAGCTGGGTAGCGAACTGGTCAGTGACCCTTGTCCTCGACCTCGACCCTCTGGCCTTGGGTCCTGTGGGAACCACTGTTAGCCAGGAACATGAAATTTAATACGGATACGTTGCGCTTAGTTATTTATTGTCCGTACAAGGCCCCCCCTGGGTCTTGTGAGCCTCCTGCTCCTGGCTCTCTCCACTTGGCGATCAAGGCAAAAGCGCCAAGGAAAAGACGGGAAAAACGGAGACGGATATTACACGTCCGTTTTGGTGCTTGCCAATAGATCACGTTGCTGGTACACTATGTGAGCAAGAGGGCATGGCAGGCTTGTCCATTCCTCGCGCGGTGCGTCAGCATATCTTGGAAGGGGGAGGGCGTCGTCGTCGTCTGTCTCCTCCCTTGCCTACGGCTAGTTGGTGGCTTGGTGGCTTGGTATGGATGTAGGTTGTAGGATGTGGGATATCCTATGCATGGAAGCATGGACCGTGAACAAGGCTGTTCGCTCTCTTCCGGCGCAGGCGGTTGTGTGGCTGGCTGGCCATGTGGTTCGTCTTTTTTGGCCACTAACGTTAGTTATCCGGGACTGGTGATTCGACATTCCGCTCCAGCAGTGGCGAATGACCTCTTCCTGGTGGTTGCACCCTCGACTTGCCGCATGTTTGATACTTGCTTGGGACGAATGACAGCCCGGCCAGGGGTTCGTGATCGAGACCTGGCTGGCTGGACTGGCCTGGTCTGTCTGGTCTTTTCCAATGTACGTACTGTGCGTTCTTTTTTTTTTTTTTTTTTTTTCCGCTCCCAGTTGCACCAACAGCACTCCGTACTCGGTAATTCGTACGAAAAGGGCAATTCGTCCAAACTCCCAGTCGAGAGACCCCTCCTTCCCTTATCAGCGCTGTCCGTCAATGTCAATGACCATCCGTCATAGGTACCCTGCTTGGTTGGACTCGGCTTGGGACCCGGCCGGTCGGGTTACCTAAAACGCTGCTTTCATGCATTCATGTATCGCTGATAATCTGCTCCTCTGTATCGCAGTATCGCGGCATCGCGGCTTGCTCATGTTGGTCAGTTGCTTGTGCGTGTGCTGCGGTTTCAGCCCGCCAATCGGTTTCATTGGCGACCGATCTGGGAGCAACTTCTGAGACCCAACCCAACCCTGATGATGCATACACAACCATACATACCATCACACCGTATGAACAGAATGCTGGTACGGAAAAATCTTGACGACGAGGCGAGGCACAAGGTTTCTTTGCATCCATGGCAGGATACACAACATCTTTCCTTTCAAATGTACCCGCACAACCCAGACGCAAGAATGAGCCCAGCTGGACTGGTTGGCAACTTTGGGAATATCTTCCGGCGGGCCCGTGGGTTGGTTAGCGTGTCAAGATCCATAATCAGCCAGCCAGTCTTGGCCCTGGCTCTGGATTGTCACTGACACCGACTAGAAAAGGGGCTATAGCAATGGCCAAGACAGACGGCGTTGCGTCGTCTAATAACAGCTAGTTAGCAAGCCTCGCCTGCCTGACGAGGAGGCCATGTCGCCCAATGTGATTCGTACGGAACATGATACTCGAGATGTGGCTGTTAACTGTTGATGGGTATCATGACCTGCGGGATAGGCTACGTGCTGGAGCCGGCAGACAACTAATAAATTGGACCTATCAGAAGATCATGACTGAAGCCTTGTGTGAACCTCGTTCTTGACGTGCCGTGCACACACACACACACACACACAAACACGCACACACACACATATATATATATATGTGCCATCTGTCTGTGCGGAGGGCATGAGTGACCGAAAGGGGGTGTGGGAGGGGAGGGCACACCAAGTTCATCTCTTTGCATCTCTGCAACTGCCGCGCAGCAGGTGGGAATAAATTCCGGCATATGGAAGGAAATCTGTCAATTTCCCGTTTCTCGGGTTGTCCTCGTTCTTGGTCGTTAACAGGCAGACAAGGGTGTCAATATTCTTCGCCCCAAAAACTGACATGTCGTCCATCCGAACCGGGGCGCTGCGGAGCGGCCAGTCTCTAATCTCTAATCTCTCACAGCAGCCAAGTCCGCTAACCAGCCAGCCAGCCAGCCAGCCAGCCAGCCAGCCAGCCAGCCAGCGACAAGGGGGGGGCGCGGAGGCATGCCGTCTGTGGAAACAGGCTGGGGCCAGCTCCAAGTCCATAGTCGCAATTCGTGATTCGGATGGAACTTTTGGCGGCTTTCTCATAATAAGGCCGTTGAAGAACCAGCAAGGAGCATGGGTCGCTCACGCCGGCGGTTTATTGCTGCTCTCGGAATCCACGTAAGAGCGCATCATCATACTCCTCCACCGTGGTACGGAGGCATACATGTAGTCACTAGCTGACGAGAAAAAGGGCGAAGCGTTTGGCGCTGGTGAGATAGAGATCGCCAAGTAACAAGTAAGCTCTCTCTCTCCTTCTGTCGATCTGTCGTCGTCCCGTCTGTTTCCCGCCTTCTTTCCGTTCAGCTCTCTAATAACAACGCTTGGCCATCTTGTCTGTATATGCGAATGCGGAATGCGACGCTAATGGGGGCTGGCTGCCTTCTGTGGAGGAGCTGATCAACCAAAAGGCGAGGTCAACGTGGCTTGCAGTTCTGCATTGCATGGGCTTCTCGTGGCTGGGCCCAAGCTCCAACCCCGATTCACTCATACTTGGTCGCTATTATGATTATTATTATTATTATTATCAACGCCACTTCTGCGGTGGTGGCGGAGCGTAGACTCCGTATCGGTTGGTAATCAATGCATGGTTCCCTGACGACGAGTGCGAGGCTGCACTATTGTTGAATTGAGCAGTCAGTTGCAGTCAGTGACAGTCAGTGGCTGAGTTGTCAACTGCGTCTCCGTACCCCATGGCTAAATGCCTACTTTTTTGAGTGCAAGTGAGGTACTCCGTACCGAGTCATTGATAAAACCCCCGAACCCGTCACATTTCGATAGGGCCCCTTGGTATCGTGGGTTGCCAAGTCCCCGATGCGGGTGCGCATCCAAGATGTGACCCTGACCTTGAGCGTTGGCCGACGCGCCACCACAGGTGTGTATTGATACTGATGCTGCTGGTAGTCCCTCGAGACTTGTACGATCATTTTGATGTGTCTTGACCATATCTTGACCATAGAAGCATTGCGGCAGAGTCGGTTGCTTTCCAATGCATATTCTAGCGGCTGCTATGGAACTTTCATTCCCGTCACCTTCCGCCTCGGGTTCCAAACCACCGCTGCGTATCATGACTATGGCGTGGCGGCACGGGTAAATGCTCTTATAATTTGGTTCAACCCATCTTGGTTGCCTTCTGGGGGCAATAAATAAGCTCAGGCCGGGTGCCGTGTAGGCAAAACTTGTAATGGCCCCAGCTATTGGTGAGATACTGGGAAAGCTGCACCACCAACCAGTGTTTGCATCTCCGCCCGCCCAACGGCGCATCTGTCGTGGAGAAAGAGCTTCGGAGTTGCCAAAATTTCCTATACCCAAGTGAAGAAGTCTCAAAGTAGAGCTCTTGTCTTCAAGGGACCTGAATGTGACAGGTCACGTAGTAGTTAGTGATGACGTTGTGCGTACAGCGCCCCCAACCCCCAGTCTCGCGCAAGGGGCGAAGATCCGCCCTTGAGACCATTGCTCGGCCATGTGAAGTCAGGAAAGCAGGGGGTGCAGATACACCTGCTCTGAGACATGCCTAGGAGCATGAATTGTTGCAACCTGCTGCTCGCGCTCGCCGTCGTCTCATTGGGTCAACCGGATATACGCCTGCCTGGTGCATGACACTCAGGCGTCACATTCTTGATGATCTGCGTGTCTGTACCCGTACACACTAATTACAAGCTGAGAGTCCGTCCTCGACTTGTACCAGCCCCATCTTGAGAGTCTTCAGCGCGGCCGTATCGTATTCTTGTTTCGGATCGTCATGATGGATTCTCTGCATGTCCATGTTGGTATCCCGCTTATTCGACTCGTCAGGTTGCACGTACACAGCATCATGCAGCCGATTTGGCCAACGCCAACGCGTTGGCGTCAGAGGGAGGCTAGCAGTGATCCTTCTATGCATGTACCAACCTTTCCAGCAGAGCTTGGGAGACCGCCGGCCTTGACAAGATCGCCATCGTCATGAATCGAGTCGCGCGGTGCACACTCAAACCAATACGAACTGGTGTACCCAACGTCACATCGCCCAACTCATCAGCCCCAGAAGCCTGACCTCGTGCCCAACGTTAGCTACCCACCTTGCCATACGCAATCGAAGGGGAAAAAAGCAAAGAACAATCTCCTTGTGGATTAGCTTCACAAGGCGACCTCCAGCGCCATGTACACATGAATTGTAAGTGGTAGACGTCGCCAACAACTTCTCCATGGAACCCCCCATGACACGCTTCCAGGGCCGTCTTTTTCTTCATAATGGAGGATCTGTGTAACGTGTCTCGTAGACATTCCCTCGCGACTTGGGCCGGCACGCGCTGGAAAATGACTAGAGACCTGCTCCGTCGTTTCATCAAGGCCCAGCAACTGAGTGAGTGGCGCAACGGGAAGCTCAATTCTGCTCGAGGTCGGCTCCTGACGTTACTGTAGTTGTGAACTTGATTTGCCCAGTCAGCACACTCTCCGCCCAGTAAGTACGTCAGTTAATGCTAGATACGGTGGTTGGTCAATTCGTACTTCATGTAGGAAGCCGCTTTTCGTAGCCGTAGGCAGCGTTTTCAGGGCGCCGGGTCACAAAAGCCTGTTTCTTGTGTGCTATGCATGCGATCTTATATCCTATTTCCTTAACCAATCAAGGTCGACGCCGAAAATGCAGGGTCTGATTGTCGTGCTTCTGAGCATCTGTAGAGAGCACTTGGTCGGTCTCCATACCAATTTGGAGGGCCCGCCCTGTGTCGTGTTCAACACCCGAGATACTTGAGAATCGGAACATGTGGGTTTCGGGCAAGCTGTCGTCACACCCAGTCCTTCAACTACGACTTGACTTGGGCGTTTTTCTGTGTAACTTGACTTATATAACGGTGTCGGTGGCCATCTGCACCAATAGAAAATACAGGAGCCGATACTCTGACGTGGCTTAACTGATCAGTAAGATGATAATGTGATGCAATTTGCGCATGGAAGGCCGTCATCGGTCCGTCTGCGAAATGTCTGGTCTGCGGCGAGTTGTCTGCCATGCTGGCAGCGGATCGACCGTAGTCCATCGTCAATATGTATCGTAGTATATTGAAGAAGAATTATGATTAAAAGCTTTTGAGTCGTGCGAATCAAGTTCAGCATTCTTGCAGGAGTCGAATTGTCGTACCTAAGCCCAGAAGCCGGGGAACAAGTACTCGACGTTTTTCTTGCCTTGCTCGCTCCGGCCGTCGGGCTTGGTCATGAACTTGATGGCGCCCTCTGCAGATCCAACCCAGTGCGCAGCGGTAGCGAGCTCCTTGTGTTCGGGCTTTGACAGCTGATCTAAAACTGCGCTGACAAGGTGCTTGGCATTCTTGCTATTTGCTTGCATGTACTTGATCACCATTTCGACATTGACATCCTCGGTTGACCGCCAGCAGTCGTAGTCTGTGGCCATACAAATGACCTGGTAAGAGATCTCAGCTTCGCGGGCAAGCTTGGCTTCGGGCAATGTCGACATGTTGATGACGGAACCACCCCAGGAGCGGTACATGTGCGATTCGGCGCGGGTTGAGAACTGAGGACCCTCTGTAAGATACCTTGGTTAGTAAATGTTGCTCTGATATGAGCATTTGCATCTTTTTGAGAAGAGCAGACGGCGGTGGATTGGTCCACGTACCCATGCAGATCAGAGTGCCCTTGTCGTGAAGGACGACACCTTCGCCTTGCATAGAGGCGGCACACGTTTTGATAACATCAGCCAACTTCTTGTCAAATGGATCCGCAAAGCCGACGTGGCCAACAACGCCACCCTCGAAAAAGGTGAAAGGCCGAATGCCCTTGGTGCGGTCAATGACCTGGTCGGGGAGTACAAAGTCCATGGGCTTGATCTCCTCCTGCAGAGACCCGACGGCAGAGAAGGCGACGATGCTGCGTACACCAATGCTGCGGAGGGCGGCAATATTGGCACGGTTGGGCACCTCGTGTGGCGCAAACTGATGGTGTAGTCCGTGACGGGCGAGGAATGCAACGTTGATGTCGCCGTGAGAGAGGATCTGGATTGGCGAGGCAGGCTTGCCCCAGGGCGTATCGGGGTTGAGAGCGGCGATGGGCGTGTAGCCCTCGAGTTGGCCGAGGCCAGTACCGCCAATTACGGCGATGTGAACCGGCTCTATGTAGGAAGCAGACCAGATTAGCAAGAGAGTGAGGGCGGTGTTGGCGATGGTGGGGTTGAGGTCATCTCAGGACTGACTGTCAAATGTGGTAGGAAGGCTGCCCATTGTGTGTGATGTGCGTTTGATGCCGCTGAGTACAGAATAACAGTTCCTTGTCTCGTACAATTCGTACCGGTGGGCGAAGACGTAATGCAAATGCAATTTTTGAAGCACGACTTGAAGAAGAACGAAGCTCAAAAAATAGTTACCCCACCACGACTACCTAGAGAGGGGCAGGCAGCACGTCATATCAGGTACCTCCTCATACTGTGTAGGTACATAGATGGGTACCCAGGTACATAGGTACGTAGATACTCTGGTAGTATGTAGGTAGGTACTGGATAAAGACTCGCTCGTGTCGAAATGATTGGAGACTGGCCTTTATCTGCCTAGTTTTTATGGTTTGAACCATAATTTGGTCGTTGTGGAGGGTTGCTTGAATTGTAGATCAAAATCCGGCTATACTGACTGGTAGTTCATCAACACTTGCTATTGGTGCCGCCACTGAAGAACCGTCTCAGTGCTATCGGTTGCATCAACAGACAATGGCTGGCATTATGCCTTGCAAAACTCGTGTTCCTGATGCAAAAACAAAAGTTCCCATATCAGCCCTTGCTTGATATTGTGGTAGTTTAGAGCAATTTTTGGCCACGGCTTTCTCCAACATGGTTGGCTTACAAACCACCAACCACCCTGTAGCCACCAGCCATTTCCATCACCAACCAATTTTTTGCGGGGTCTCAAATTTTTTGGGCAGCGCTGCAAACACACCGACCAAATACCTACCTAGGAAGCCGTCTCGCTCGTGTGTCTGCTGCTTGCAACACGCTGCCTACCTCGGTGACGAAATGGCAAGCGAAAATGAAAATACAGAATCGGCTATTGACAATGGCGTGGAGGAAAACGCCGAGACTATCGAGGAGCGCGTCTTCTCCGCGGCTCTGATATGTCTCGAAGGTCACTTTACACAGTCACCGCCCATGGGACCCAAGACGGCTGCAAGGATCACTAGCATGATTTCAAAGACGCTGGAGAAGACGCACACTCTTCGACGAGTGAGGTGAGCGCATTTTTCACTACTGCCACTCCATGGACGCTGGCTGACGCTTCGCGCAGGGAGACGCTGTCTCGCAATGTCGAGATCTGGATCTGGCTCACAAGAATCCTTGCTGCCGCTCTCCCGACCTTGACAGACCGCTCCGTCGGTCCCCTATCTAGCCTCAATGATCCAGAGAAGGGTGTCAATCCCCATGAGAGTACAGCTTTGATCGTCATGAACTACGACAGCATCAAGAATGACCTCTCTGTTCTCACTAAACTCATGCATATTTCGAGAAACTTGCTCGTCAACGCAGAACCTCAAGTTCCACAAGATATCTGCGCTGCTGTGCACTTTGACCAGATGGTCTACCAAACGATTGTTCTCTGTGTCAATGTGACCCACAAAGGCTACGATGGAGAGATTCTAGATGAATCAGACCGCTTGAGGCTGGCCGAAGTCAACGAACTCTGTTAGTACATTCAATGCACATTCATTGCACTTTGCATGGTCGACTAACGTGTGGTATTCCGATTTAGATAAAAAGCTGCTTGTTACGTCTCTGCAGCAAGCTCATAACTGGACCGCAAAGCATGATCGCAACAAAATGTCATTTTGGTTCGATGTTCTCTTCGACGATGACGGTGCCCTTAACGGCCACGATGATTCTGTTTCCGACTGTTCCGGATTTCGCCCTGACGTCGCCAAGCAACAAGTCCAGCATTGGCTGGACCGAAACTCTAGAATGTGCGACACAGCACGACAGCTGCTACGCGATTACGTGGAAAACCACGCCAGCAAACCACCTGGTAATCTGGCCCCTATTCGGCCGCTTGCTTGGAACTGGCTCCCTGAAGGCTCTGCGGATGCACCCGCCAGTGATGCCGGTGGTGAAAAGATTCAGTCAGTGTGGAAGTTGGAGGAGACCAACAGATTTGAGCAGGATCGCGCTTATGGACGAGTATCAAGGGAGATAGATACTTGGTGGTTAAAATCACGAGACCCCAACTACGAAGAATGGATCGTCGGTATGCCTTCTGTCGAATCGGCGCAGGCAAAAACGGAGCACTGCAAGACAAATTTGATTCACAGATACTCCCATTCCTACCGCGATGACAACTCCTTGCCTCCAGATGGAGTGGAAGATGATGCGTCAGAGCACGACCATTGCCCAAACTGCCATCAATGTCACCATGACGAGTATGAGTCGGATGAGCAAGATGACCACGAGCATGAGCACGAGCACGACCATGAACACGAACATAGCCACGAACATGGTCACGAACATGATCATGATCATGGCCAACATCACGACTGCTATCATCGGCACGACCATGATCATCATCACGATCACCATCATCACGATCATGGCCATGAATACGAGTGCGAACATCATCGGTATTGTCACCACCATGATCACGATTACCCTCACGATTATGTAGATGACATGTTGGATGATGACGATGCAGACGATGATGATTCATACGGGGATGGTCCTTTGACCGGCTTGCTCACCGAGGTTCCTAATATCTTGGATCCCAAGCAGATCGAAGCGCTCCACATGATAGTCAAGTCATGCATCTTTGACGGCTCCGGGTCAGGAACTACACGCGCTGGCGAGAGCTTGCAGAGGACTCGCTGCAGAATGTTTCTGGCGTTGGATAGCGGTAAGAGTCTGCTGCGGGAGCTCCTCGTCTTCATCGCCGTGTGGGACAAGGACGAAGAGAGCCTGATTTATCAGGTCACGGCGCAAATAGTGGACTCCATCCATCGAAATGCGCTCATCCCTTATGCGTGGAACTCGCTCCGCATCTCCAAGGACATCATCTCTCCCGCGCAGACGGTGCTGCTGCGCCTCGTAAACGACATGCTCGGTGGGCGCACCGCCGCCGGCTCCGCCGCCAGAGACGGGCCTGCCGGGGAGGCCAGCGACGGCCTGCGAGACCTGAAACTGGTTCACTTCTTCTTTAGCTCGTTCCGCAGCCGGATCGTGCCCGAGTGCGCGGCGTTGATGCACCTACAGTCACAGATTCGGGAGGGCAAGTCCGACGCGTCCGAGTTTCCGGTCGATATGTGGGACATGGAGCGTGCCAAAGACGGGCTGGCCCAGTACTTGGAGTTTCTGCGGACGGTCGTCGAGGTACCTGACATGCGGGCGAAGCTGATCGAGTGGGAGGCCGTGTACGAGCTCGTGACCGTTCTGAGTGGGCTCGAGGCCGCCGTGGCTAAGAAGCCACTTTTCCATGCGCCGAAACGAAATGGCGCGGGCAGCGACGACCCCATGGTAGAGCGACCGTACGCGGCCACTGCCGAAACCGGCGGCGGCGCTGCCAGCGCCTCGCCGCCCCTGCAGCAGCAGCAGGAGGCGGCGCACAAGTTCCCGTGGGCCGGCGTCAAGAGCCAGATCTTCATGATCCTGGCGGATCTCTTGCAGCCGCCGCCGGGCCGGCACAGCCCCGGCAACCCCGCAGTGCAGATGCAGATGGTTCGGTACGACGGCATCGGCCCGCTGCTCAGCAGCACCGCCTACGATGCCCACAACCCCTTCGCCAAGGAGCGCATCACCGTCTGCCTCAAGTGGCTGCTCGACGGCTGCGATGAGGCCAACGACTTCATCCGCCAGCTGAACCGCGCCGGGCCGCCGGCACCGTCGGCGGCGACTGCGGGCACCGGCCAGACGCAGACAGTGCGCATCGATGGCGTTGGCGGCGACATCAGGGTTCGGGTGCGCTCGGGCCGCCCGCGGGTGGTGCAGGAGACGGACGACATCGTGGGGGATGGGCAGGAGGCGGTCGTGGAGGACGGCGCAGACGCGCGGAGCAGCGGCGCTAGCGTCGAGGATGACTTCATGGCGTAAGCCGATGAGCCGATAGGGATTAAACCTACAGACGCAGCCCTTTTGTCCTTTGGGCAAGGCGAGGACGATACCCTTTATTTCTAAGCTTGAGGAACGGAAGCGTTGGAGCAATTACGAACAGTATATATATTTGTACTTGATGGACCAGAAATTTGGACATGGCACAGTATCAAACCGCATTTAGACCGGCGCATAGTTTCAGGTACAGGATTGGATGCAAGAAGACGTTTTTGAGTCTCTGAATGTTGAAGGCAAGTCATGGACGGTTGCCAGCGGCAGTACATATAATCATGTTTCATTGAGGTGCGTGTGCGCGTGCCTGTAGGAAGAACTAAGCCGAGTATTGCTTTCCAAACATGGTAATGCTACTAAGAACAAAATATGAAGTGCCTTAATTTTTTTTCAGTGTTTCTTGGATAAGTGAAGTCGAACGCTTTATTGTATAACCATATAGCTCAAGACAAGTCCCACCGTAGCCCTTGGGCTCATCCTCATCCCCTCATCCAGCATCACGTTTCTTGTTCAGGCGGAGCCATTAGTAGGCAGCTTGCCCTCGGTCTTTTCAACGTAGGAGATGAGGTCGGCGATCGTGCAGACCTTGATGTTCCACCTGCGAGCGAAGCGGATGTGGCCTTCGCCAGTCATCATGGTTGCGCCGGGGAGGACGGCCTGACCGGGTACGTCGGGCGTGTCTTCGACGATCTCGCAGATGACGGCGACGGGCTGCTTGCCGGCGAGGCGGCAAAACTCGGTGGCGGCCTCGGTGTGGCCGTTGCGGGCGCGGACGCCGCCGTGGACGGAGCGCAGGGGCAGGACGTGGCCGGGGCGGCGGAGGTTGGCGGAGGTGGAGGCGGGGTCGGCCAGGGTGCGGCAGGTGAGGGCGCGGTCGTGGGCGCTGATGCCGGTGGTGGTGAGGGGGTGCTCGGCGTCGACGGAGATGGTGTAGGCGGTGCCGCGCGGGTCCTGGGTGTTGGTGACCATGGGAGGCAGGTCGAGGGCGGCGGCGCGGTCGGCGGGCATGGGGACGCAGACGTAGCCGGAGGAGTGGCGGATCATCCAGCCCATCTGCTCGGTCGTGACATTCTCGGCGGCGATGATGAGGTCGCCTTCGTTTTCGCGGCCGGGGTCGTCGAGGACGAGGAGGAATTCGCCGTTGCCTGCGTCGCACAAAAGTCAGTACAATGCGGGACGAGGCTGTCACATGTCGCGCAGTGAAGGGGCACAGCATGTCACGTACGGAAAGCCTCAATGCAGGAGGGGATGCTGTCGAATTGATCGGCGGGGATGGTGGAGGAGGGCATGATGGGCGGGCGGTTCGTGTGGTGTAGAAGGCGGTTGGGTATTGCGGAGAAGAGAGGTTGAAAGAGGTTGCCGAAGTGCTGGCCAGAGCAAACAGGCGTTGAAGCTTAAGAGTGGGTTTTTTTGGAGAAGTTGGGACTGGTAACTGGTTTGGCGGTGGTTTGGTGGTGATGTTGCGGCGTGGTGCGGACTTTGCGGGATCAACCTGCAATTTTTCGGAATTAGAGAATTTTCGTTTCGTTATTTCTCTGACTTTTTTTAATGTAAATGGGATAACAAAATAGAAACCAGGCGTTGCGTAATGGTAAAGGACGAGAGTAGTTAAAAGACTTGTATGCAAGAAACGATGGAGATGAGGATGGGGTCCCCAGAGCTTATAGGCGTTCCGGGTCGGGGTAGACCAAGGTCGAAACAAGTGGTCGACCTTGCCAATGACTCGGCCCTGTATTGGAGATAAATGCTCGGCCTTGCTAATGACTCGGCCCTGCAGACAAACGTAGAGAGGGACAAGTGCTCGGCTTTGCCACTGACTCGGCCCCTCCGGAGACGGCGGCCTCGTGCTATGAGAAGCTTCCCCCGAAATCTGTTCTGGTCAAGGTGGTGTGTGGAAGCCAATGGAAGTGTGGCACGTGTTAGCCACGGCGGTACCCGGTCGGGCGGTGGTGAAGATGAGGTGGTTAATCCCCGGTAGCAATGAGATCCAACTTTCAATGGGGTGATGTTATGAAACGAAAAAGCCTGACTCTAGACAATTATTCGCTGATGGAGGTGAGACACATTGGCAGTTTTGGACTGCTGCCTACCAACGGTACCTACGTAAAAAGGCATCTGTCTACAGACATGCAACAGGGCATAAATGCGATGAAACATCATAGTCTCATTCATACTAAGATTCGTAGGAAAACATGAGAGAAGTAGTACATCCGCCGCAACATCAACACATTGATAATCTTTCTCCAATTTTGAGGCCTCCATTGCTAAGAAATACCCGCTCCAAGGCTTGGTCATGCATTGTCAGCAAAATGCCCGAAACAAACCTTGTACTTGTTAGTTGTACTGTTAGTAATGCCTAAACCGGAGCCTCTACAGCGAGCTTTCAGTTCCGACCCTTAACCGAGGCGGATCCTCGTTTCCAAGAAGTTGCCGCGGCCCGCGCCTTCGCCTGGAGCATCGCAGCCATCGGGTTGCTTGCTTGATTTCTTGCTTTAATCGTACCCCCCAACTCATCACTCGTTACATTCTCAAGACCAGGATGCACTACTGGATTTTATGTCGTTTCTCTCCTACTATCATATGTTTTGTAGTAATATCAATCAAGGAGTATTCGATTCGTAGACACTCGTCTTAGTCATGCAGACCTTACAAGTTCTCCGTGCGTTTCGGCACCATATAACCATAAATTTGGTTTCGAAATTCGCTTTAATAGTTTCATTCTTGCCTATATTTTACAAGCAAGGATGATGATGCCCGTCGCTGTCATCTGTCATGGTCGAAGCCAATTCGAAACTTCTCCATTATTGTGGGGACAGCTAGATCAGAACCCCAAAACGAAAAAGTTGGCTGTCCATCCATCGTCTAACTCTACATAGAACCCTTCTAAAGCAATTGCCCTTGCAGTCTTTCCAATTAAGCATTCGGAAGCGCCATGAAACGCACAGCCCTACGTCAACCGGCCGCGCGCCTCAGCCGAAGTCTGCTCCCGAGCTCCTCCTCCCCATCACAAACTCAACGCGCCTCGACACAATCATCCGCGCCGTCGCCACGCCTCCTCCCCGGTGCCTACGCACAGCAGCGCCGATGGCACAGCGACTTCTCCTCGGTCAACCCGAATGAGGTCGCACACTTCACTGCCCTCGCCGCCGACTGGTGGTCGCCGCACGGCTCGTCGCGGCTGCTGCATCTCATGAATCCCCTCCGCCACGACTTTATCCGCGCCTGCCTGGCCAGTACCGACGAGCCACCCGCCTCGACGACGACGACGACGACGACGACAGAGGAGAAGAAGCTTCGATATCTCGACATTGGCTGCGGCGGCGGCATCTTCGCCGAGAGCGCCGCCCGCCTGCCCACGACCGCCCACGTCACCGCCATCGACCCCACGCCCTCCGTCCTCGCCGTCGCCCGCGCCCACGCCAAGCGCGACCCGGCCCTGCGCGGCAAGCTCGAGTACCGGCAGACTTCGATCGAAGGCCTCGAGGTGCCGGAGCGTCCCTACGACGTCGTCTCGCTGTTCGAGGTCATTGAGCACGTCGACGACCCGGGTGCGTTTCTCGACCGTGTCCGCCCCTTTGTCCGCCCGGGCGGCTGGCTGGTCATGAGCACCATTGCGCGCACATGGATGAGTTGGTTCACGACGAACCTCGTCGCCGAGGACATACTGCGCATCGTACCGCCCGGCACGCACGACTGGAACAAGTACATCAACGAGGACGAGCTGCGTGGCTTCCTCGCGGGCAAGGGCTGGGGCACCCCCCGGGTCATGGGCGTCGTCTACGTGCCGGGCTTGGGGTGGAAAGAGGTCCGGGGCAGTGAAAAGGTGGGCAACTACTTTTTTGCCGTAAGGCGGGACGAGGAGTAAAAGAGAAGAAAGATAGGAAGCTTTGCGGCTGAGCAAATGGCTGTAGCGGGTTCGTCTCCTACTTGCGGCACCAATACATATGTACAATACTAGCGTTGCGGGGAAATCATGGCGCATGAACACTATACAAAATTATATTCTGATATCCGCTTTTATCGTTCGCTTTAGGTGGTGATTGCAGTTGGGCTCCCGCTCGACCACGAACAGGGCACTGCCGATCTCCCTCCCCTGCCTCCTCGCCCCCTCTTTCAGGCCGGAGATATGTAGGAGTAGTCAATGACTGGCTCTGCTGCTGAAGGAAAACTTGATTTTCTCCGAAGGCGTCCACTTCGTGCCATCCAAATTGGAGAAATACGACAACTCTGGGCGAGTTCCGTGCGCTGGCTCACGATCCTGAAACTTGCAAGGATGACTAGTTAAGTGCCGCTGGCGATCCCTTGTGTGCTTTGGGAGCCTTGCAGCTCTGAGCTGAGGCGATTTGCAGGTGGGACAAAGATGTGGGTTGACCGAACGGGTTTGTCCCCTGCTTGGTTCATTTTCTTGTTGCTGAGTTGACGAGATGCGTGGATATTGCATGGCGGCCCAGGCTGTATATACACATATGCGCATCCCTGAGGTAAGTTTTCAATGCCCACAGCTAGGTACTGCTGGTGGCATTCACATATGTATGTACATACATTAGGTAGGTAGGTATGTATGTATGTAGATGAGATGCGCCAGTTCCTGGACAATGTCACCTTGCTCATGCCACAGGGCCGCTAAAATAGGCTCGACTTCCCCGCAGTTAGCACCTCCAGTTCCCATCGGCCCGCTAGCAATGCTTTCTCCCGGTCAATAATAGGTGGGTACCTACCTACCTACTAGTACCTAGCAACAGGTACCTGGTGCCTGCGCAACAGTGAATTGAAAGCCACTCCGCCGAACAAGCCACACATTGGGTGTGTGTCACCACCTCCCAGGGCTTCGTCAGCTCCGCTCCCTGTCCGCCCTGTGCCCTGCCTCTTTGCTTTTTTACTCTTCCATCTTCCTCCCTTCGTTGCATCAAGCTCTCGTTTCCTCACATCAATTCGTACACGATTGCTTTTTCATTTATCCCTTCTTTTTGAATCAGCCTCATCCACTCTCTCGTTTCTGCTGTCGCTTCCGCTTGCCAAAAAATGATGCTCTCTTGAATATTCGCTCAGAAGCTGCCTGTACTAGGCAGTACAACTACGCCCGACGGCTGTGTTACTGGCAACCCATCGTTCGTCAACAGCATCATTATTTACAATTTTCTCGAATTCAGCTAAACGCCCTGCTGATCTTAACTCTGCCCGCCCCCCTATGGCGGCCTTGCTCCCGAAGCTGCTGCTGCTGCTGCTGCTTCTTGCAGCAACAGCTAGCTCCCAGTTTGTCAATCAAGAGTATCACAGCCGCAACTTCAACATTACCAAGTCACCCGGCAACAGCAACATCACTGTCGCCTTCAAAGAGCCTAATGGCACCTGCAAGACCGCCTTCGCCTCACAGAAACAATACACTGGCTGGGTGAGAGTTCCGGGCGACTATCCTACCAATCTCTTTTTCTGGTTTGTCGAGGCCCGTGAAAAGACCGACAAACTCACCATATGGCTCAATGGAGGCCCGGGCTCCAGCTCCATGTACGGATTTTTCACAGGCAATGGCCCCTGTGCTGTCGTCGAAAAGGGTCTCAACACATACGATACCGTTGCTAGAGATTGGGGGTGGGACCGCGGGTCCAATATCATCTTCATTGACCAACCCAACCAAGTTGGCTTCTCGTATGATGTTCCGTCCAACGGCACCATGTTATTCCCCAATGGCACTGTAATCCTTCCGCCATACGCTGACGAAAGCTCGAAAAATCCGTGGTCCATTACCAACGGCACCTTTTCCACCATGAGTATCAATTCCACAGCCAACACCACTGAAAAGGCTGCATTTGCTGTCTGGCACATGCTACAAGGCTTCCTCGGTGCTTTTCCCCAATACCTACCACCGGCGCCTCAGCCCGTGTCCATCAACCTCTTTGCGGAAAGTTACGGCGGTCGCTACGGTCCCATTTTCGCCGATGTCTGGGAGCAACAGAACCAGATTCTACAAACTACGCCGGTCAAAGCGAACTCTACGCGCCAGGTCAACCTCGCCTCCCTCGGAATTGTCAACGGCTGCGTTGATCAGGAGATACAGCAGGCTCTATCTCCCAAATTTGCGACGACAAATACCTACGGCTTCAAGGCCTATAGCGACGAGGAGGCCAAGTTTTACACCGACAAGTTCTCTGCTGCTGGCGGATGCGCCGAGAGACTGAGGCGATGCGCCAGCCTTTCTGCCGCCTTTGATATCAACGGTACCGGCACTGTGGACGGCGTCAACCAGGCCTGCCAGAGGGCAAATGCTGTTTGTAACGACATTGACACGCCCTATTTGGCTGCTGGAAGAAGCATATATGATCTTTCTGCCCCTCTCACCGATCCGTTTCCCTCATTTCGATTCATGGAATATCTGAATCAGGACTCTGTCCTTGCCGCCATCGGCTCACCAGTCAACTATACCATGAATAGCAACGCAGTTTATCTTGCTTTTGGCGCCACGGGTGACCTTTCCAGAGGCCAGACTATACCACGAATAGCCAAGTTGCTCAACGAAGGCGTCCGCATTGGCTTTATATATGGCGATAGAGATTATATCTGTCACTGGTTTGGAGGTGAGGCCGTCTCACTGCAGGTCGCCAAGGAAGCTGGTGGCCAGTACGTCGCCCAGTTTCCCGCCGCTGGGTACTCACCGATAATCGTCAATAGCTCCTATATTGGTGGTGAGGTCCGTCAATTCGGAAACCTATCTTTTAGCCGGGTCTACCAATCCGGACATTCCGTGCCATCGTATCAGCCTGAGACGGCATTTCAAATATTCTCCCGCCTCATGACTGGCACCTCAGTCTCAACCGGCCAATCTATCGACATTAACACATACAGTACAACTGGCCCAGTAAATTCAACCACGACGGCCAAGCTTCCCAAGATGCAAAATACGGTCTGCTACATACGCGCATTCCAAGACACCTGCGACGAGGATGCCCAGCAACTGGCGGCCAGCGGCAGCGGGGTCGTTATTAACGGCATCCTCTATTCTTCCTCGGCGGACTGGCCACTGATGACCCAGACGACGACGCCAACCAAAACTGCCACGACAAAGACATCGAGCGTAACCTTGACGGGCGCGTATACGGCAACGAGCACACCTAAAAATTCGGCTCAAAGAGCAAGCCCCTCACCAGCTGTTTATATTGCGGTGCTGCTCGGGGCAGCACTGCTGCCAGTTCTGAATTGTATATAAACCGGATAAACCTGCATGTGTTTCGATTTGACCTGCGACTGGCGTTTTGATTTCGATTCGGGACGAGGAAAAGTAAATGGAACTGCACGGACCTTATTTACATGTGTACACATTTCAGTTTGGGGTGTTGACCGGAACACAAGACGGTAATCCACATGACATAGACAGATGTGCACATGCAGCATTGACGAATAGAAAGATTCTCCTTTGGCCTCTTGAGTTGTTGCTCCGTTGGGCCGGCAGTAACGTCACGTCGGGCATGACTAATAGAAGCAGAGAATACATGTTGTGAGAATGCGTCGCAGGGCATACGGTCGTAATGATACGTTGGCTCTGGGAAACACGGGTGTATTGTATATATTAATGGCTTGCAGTAGACTCGGCGGCCTAGAATATGTGTGTAGATGACGACAATGATGAGAGAGGGTTTGGTGAGAGTGCAGCTAGTCTGTCTGGGGAAGAAGATGGAAATGATGGTGTCGAGGAGATGGAGATGGTTATAGAATAGGACAGGAAATGTGAAATTTTTTCCTGAAAACAAATTAATCAATTCTGAATTATCCGACGCACAAATCTCGCACTTGCATCTATTCAACATCCACCAGTGGGCGACCCAGCCATTCTGATTCGTCCCAACTTCATTCCTGAAGAAATCCTCTCCGCAAAAATCTCTCAGTGGCTTGGCTTGGCTTGGCTGGGCTTTGGGGGGGATGAGGTTAAAAACATCTTAGTAAGCGAGATCGGACAGATCTCCTGCCACGATAAATGATAGCTAATGCCGTGTTACCGCCAAACGTCAAACGTTCTGCCGTGCGACAAACGCCCGCGAGTCGTGACAAGCACAGGAAATCGGGTAGATCCTCGAACAAAATGGTTCAAAGAAGCCGAGAAACTATCGCGCATGACAATATTTCAGATTTCAGTTCTTCATTCAGTCTCTCGCCATTATCTTCAGCTACCACATAATGGGGACCGCTCATCTACCTGCTGCACCTGCGATATTTGTGCCGATTCTCAAAGTGGGTTTGTCAGTGACGGGGCCATATTACCGCACCACCAAACCAGTAGCACCGAGTTCATTCTTTTTGTTAATTAATATAAAGGTCTGACATGGCAGCTACGTCTCATGGCTTCTGGCTGTGATTAATCAACTTTCTACCATCATCCCGTCTCACCAAACAACGCCGGCCCTCTTGGTCTCTTGTTCCACCTGCTCCAGCCCCTCCGTCGCTCGTGCTGTTTTACACGTTGCATTCCAGCCGGTGACGCCAACACACCGCATCATCGCGCCGTACGATCCCCCCTTTGCGCCGTGAGGCAGCCGCTGGTGCCTCCATAGTCCTAGCAAACATCTTTGGACTCCCCTATCGACGACAAACGTCGACCGCGTCAGACATGACACCACAGTCTCACACCACCCTGACGTCCTACCTGCTAGGGAACCTCCACTGTCCGTCATGTGTCGCTGCGATTCGCAGCCTACTGGCCGACACCTATGGCGATAAGATAAAATGGGTGTCGCCCAACCTCGTCACCTCTGTCGTGACCGTCGAGCATCTGTCAGCCATCCCCGGCATCGTTCAAAACATGGCCAAGACTCTCGAGGACGTTGGTTTCGAAGTTTGCGCCGTGGACTCCTCCAGGGATAGCACTGATGATAGTGTCACCGTTGTCGACCGCGGCGATGGCAATTTTGTCGCCCCGCAGAGAGGGAGCAGCTTTGAATTCTTCTCCTGGCTCTGGAGGCCGAGGTCCTCTCCGTCACAGGACGCCGCCCGCGCTGCCCATCTCAGGAACTGCGAGTCCTGTCGAAGCGGCCAGGACCACCGTGACGACGTACACTCTTCCTCGATACAGTCTCCCACCTCACTCAGCCACCAGGACTCCACCAAAGCTACAGCCCTTGACGGCGTCGTCACCGCCGACGCCGCTGCTGCGCCTTCGGGTCCCTGGCGAGCCATTCTCTCCGTCGGCGGCATGACGTGCGCTGTCTGCACCAACACTATTACCAACGAGATGGAGAAGCTGCCATGGGTGTCCAGAGTTGTCGTAAACCTCGTGGCCAACAGCGCCGTCGTCGACTTTACCGAGCCGGACCGAGAGCAGGACATTATTGAAGGCATCCAGGACCTGGGTTATGAGGTGACGCTGGATACTTTGCAAGATCTCGGCGGCGACAATGAAAAACAGACAGACGCTCGTGAGGTCGAGATCAAGATTGAGGGCATATTTTGCCCTCGCTGTCCGGACCGAATCTACGCCACGATGAAGAGCTTTGGCACGAAGCATGTCGACGTACTTAGGAAGCCAACCATCAACCGCCCGCTCCTCAAAGTCCGATACACTCCGGCCTCTCCCACCTTTACCATTCGACACATCCTCAAGGCTATCGAAGCGACTGATCCTTCACTTCACGCCTCCATCTACCACCCCCCAACACTTGAAGAGAGGTCTAGGGCCATCCGCGCAAAGCATCAGCGTGCTCTGTTCTGGCGCATGATGTTGGCTCTTGTCATCGCCGTCCCAACCCTTATCCTCGGCATTGTCTATATGAGTCTTGTCCCTGACTCGGACCCCACCAAACACTATCTCATGAAGCCATGGGTCTCGGGACTCAGTCGCATGGAAGTCATACTCTTTGCACTCTCTACCCCCGTGTACTTCTTCGGTGCCGACATCTTTCACACTCGTGCAATGAAGGAGGTCTGGACCATGTGGAAGAGTGGCAGTCGCACATCTCTAGCCCAGCGCTTTTACAAGTTTGGCAGCATGAACCTGCTCATCTCTCTGGGCACGACAATTGCTTACTTTTCATCCATTGCGCAAATGATTGCAGCCGCTGTCAACCATGATATGGATGTCCCGGCTGATCGCTTCTACTTTGACTCGGTCGTCTTTCTGACGCTGTTCCTCTTGGCAGGGCGAATGATTGAGGCTTACAGCAAGTCGAAAACCGGAAGTGCCGTCGAAGCCTTGGCCAAGCTGCGTCCTAATACTGCACTTCTCGTCGAGGAAAAGGCAAGCTCTGTCGTGACGACGCAGATTCCTCTGGACCAGCTGGAGCATGGGGACGTAATCAGAGTCCCGCATGGAGCCTCGCCCGCTGCAGATGGTACTATTCTGACGGGTGAAAGCACCTTTGATGAGTCCAGTCTCACCGGTGAATCACGACCTATCAAGAAGATCCCGGGTGACGAAGTCTTTGCAGGCACTGTCAACAAAGGATCCGCCATCACGATCCGTGCAACAGGCACGTCTGGCAAGTCGATGCTTGATCAAATTGTCGAAGTGGTGCGCGAGGGTCAGACGAAGCGAGCTCCTGTGGAACAAATCGCCGACCTCATGACTTCGTACTTTGTTCCGGTTGTCACACTGATTGCCGTCATCACCTGGATCGTGTGGCTAGTCTTGGTGCAGACCGGCAAAGTTTCTGGTGAGGAGACGGATACTACTAGCGGGC
This sequence comes from Cordyceps cicadae, assembly GCA_002968875.1. Taxonomy (NCBI): domain Eukaryota; kingdom Fungi; phylum Ascomycota; class Sordariomycetes; order Hypocreales; family Cordycipitaceae; genus Cordyceps; species Cordyceps cicadae. The sequence goes on along the minus strand of MWMN01000012.1, from coordinate 242,006 downwards.
GTGTTGCGTTTGCGTTCCAGTTTGCCATTGCCGTCTTTGTCGTTGCCTGCCCGTGCGGCCTCGGACTCGCCGCCCCCACGGCCATCTTTGTCGGGGGAGGCATCGCCGCTAACCATGGCATCCTCGTCAAGGGCGGCGGCGAGGCGTTCGAGAAGGCGAGCAGGATTGACTGCGTTGTGTTTGACAAGACGGGTACTCTTACCGTTGGTGGCGAGCCTCAGATCACCGACTCGGCGATGCTGCCCGAAGGCCCCATCGACGTCCCGGAAGGCACTGTCCTGTCTGGCCTGAAGGCCATCGAGGAGAACAGTACCCATCCCATCGCCAAGGCTATTGTCGCATTTTGCGGCACTGAGCGGTCGTCGGCGGATCTCGAGGCCGTTGAGGAAGTGCCAGGCAAGGGCATGAAAGCGGCCTTCAAATCAGCGGAGCTCAAGATTGCTGTCGGCAACGAAGCCCTCATGCGCAGCCCCGACGTGACCGTGTCGGATAGAACCCGCTCGAAGCTCGAGGCCTGGAAGAGGGAAGCCAAGTCAGTCGCCCTCGTTGCCGTTGAGAAGGACTCTGCGTGGCGCCTGGCCGCCATCCTGGCCATTTCGGACCCGATTCGCGACGAGACGGTGCCGGTCATCAAGGCGCTACAGCAGCGCGGCACCCAAGTCTGGATGCTCTCGGGCGACAACCTGACGACGGCGCGGGCCGTGGCGCACCTGGTGGGCATCCCTCCGGACCACGTCCTCGCCGAGGTGCTGCCGTCGGAGAAGGCCGACCGGGTACGGTATCTGCAGGCGACCGCCGGGGGCACCGCGGAGAGCGGGCGGGCGATGGTGGCCATGGTCGGCGATGGCGTCAACGACGCGCCAGCTCTGGCGACGGCCGACGTGGGCGTGGCCATCGGGTCCGGCAGCGACGTGGCCATTTCGAGCGCCGACTTTGTTCTCGCGGGGTCGCGGCTCACGGCCGTGCTGACGCTGCTGGACCTGTCGCGCGTCGTCTTTCGCCGCATCAAGATGAACTTTGGCTGGGCGCTCGTGTACAACATGGTCGCGCTGCCGATCGCGGCGGGCTGCCTGTACGCGGTCCGGACGAGCAGCGGCGCGCACGTCAAGCTCGATCCCGTCTGGGCAAGCCTGGCCATGGCGCTCAGCAGCTTGTCGGTGGTGCTGAGCAGTTTGAGCCTGCGCAGCGGCATCCCCTTGGTAGGCTTCCGCGCCAAGCGCGTGGATGCGTGAGAGGGGGATGGATATTGGACGGTGTTGCTTCAATGTGTCGTTTGTATTCTTGGTAGCTGGTTTTCTGGTGTTCAATGTGTCGTTTGTATTATTAGTAAGTAGCTAGTTTTCTGGTCTTGTTTCCATCAACGGGCTTGTCGTGTTTTATTGGCATCACCTAGTTAGCGCTGCACAGCTATGTCTCCTCATGAAAGTATAATTCGACTCCCATGTCGTCTTGACAGTGAATGCCTTTTTTTTTTGTGATTCACAGTGAGTTACGAAATACTTTACTTGTAACGGGTATTCTAGAAGCGCGGTATTGAAACACGGAGACCATGTAACCGTAGCATTCCGGGGGGTTTTTTTTTTTCAATCACACGCTTTCATGTACTACGATGACTGCAACAAAGTAGACATCGCACGAACACCAGAATGCAAGAGGTCAAAGAAATCAACCCCCCCCCCCCTTTCCCGGCTTCATCATCGCTATCCACACGCCTGATCGGCTGCTGCAAGCCGCCACCCAAGCCATGGACCAAACACGGTCCTGTACCAACTCCTAGACAAAGAAACGATGCATCACAAGAAACGATCCAAAAAAAAAAAAAAAAAAAAATCAAAGGCCAAGCTTGCATGTGCGCACACCGTTTTTTTTTTTTCTCCATGTTGTGCGCGCGGGGGGACAAGTAGTAGGCGTCAAATCAGGTGGTCCCTTCTCTGTACGCTGCGCCACGTGCCCTGACCTTTAAACGTCGCATCGCCGCCCGCGCCGCGCCGCGCCGGCGCTTTTGCTTTGCCCTGCCTCCCCGAAAATCGAAAGCCTGTGTGTGTGGTTCACGTGCGACCAAGTCACATCACCCCTCCCCTTCCTTTCTTCTTCTTCTCTCTTCCTTTGGCGTTTGGGATGTAGAGCACATGAGAAGATCCCACACCTTCTTCAACCCCCCCCCTCCCCCTTTCCCCTTCCGGCTCCTCCACAAACGAAACTTTGTTTTCTTTATATATGCCTCAGTTGATACACAGCAAGGGGTGGATCTTCTACTGTCTTCCTCCCGCCCCCGCCGTGTATCACATGGACGATGAGGGAGTTACACGCGGGGTCGGGGCGATGTGACAATGTCTGGCGGCATGTTGTGGCGTATCAACGTGAAAGGATCTTGGGATCATTGTTTTACGTGAGTGATTTCTATCCGTTTGGGCAGAAAGACAATAATTTCGAGCTCTTGCAAGAGATGGGGAATTACAAGCTGGGGGCTAGGGGTTGCATGTCACCAACAGCCAGTGCAACGGTCGTATCGTGTCCCTTTGTTAAGTGCTGCGGACACAACCACTATTGCCACGACAAAGTTAGCATTATCAAAGTGCAAAAAGAGTATAAAAACTTTTTGGCTGATGGCCATGTATTGGAAAATCTCGTTGATGAGATTCGAAAACTATGAAAAATCTCCACAAGTCCTCCGCGCGATGAATTCTCCTTCCTATCCCTCTTGATAAACAACATAGGAAAGTTTGCTTCCAACGGTCATCGGTCGCCAATATGAAAATCCAAGATAATGATGCTCAAAGATCGCCAAACTCCGCTAATGAAAAAAAAAAAAAAAAAAACCTGTCCAAAAGATGCCGGGGAAATCCAACCATGTGTTCGATTTCGTATGCTCGTGAAAATAAAGGTAGGCAAGACAAGAGATGGTGTAATTATGCATGAAGATGTGGATGATATGAGCAGTGCAGGTGGTGCCTGGTGCACAGGCGCATTAGGTGAATCGACAAGGTTCGTCGGTGGGGGATGAGTAGGAAAAAAGATGATAACGCAGAAGCAGTAAAGAACCGGTCTAAAAAAGCTCTCTGCAGAAAATGAGGGGGGAAGAAGAGAAAGATAAAAAAAGAAACGTTGTTTGTTGCGGCCAGTTCTTCCGGTGTGGCTTTTGATCTTGTTCAGAAGGGTCAAACCCCTGCCATGTTTATTTGCTTCATCGCACGGTCACTGCACCACCACCAAGCAAACGGGCCCACACGCCGCGGCGCTGACGCTTTCGGTTGCCGACGTCGTAAAGTTGCCGATACTGCTCGTTGGCCGTTTCTTCAAGATGAAGGTTGCTAGGCGTGGGCTTGAGGCTGCGGGTCGAGGCGGTGAACACCTCCTTGTCCATGGACACGTCGACTGGGGAGTCATAGAGGCTGTCTTCGAGAAACTCCTGGTAGGCAAAGGGGTCCGTCTCGGAATCCAGCGGTGTGGTGGATCGCGAGTTTTGTCTGCTGGAGACGGAAGCGACAGACGAGGCATACGAGCTTGTCGAGCTGCTGTAAGTCAGGCCCGGGGGCGAGATGGAGCCAACACGAGCCGCAGCCAGGCGGGAATCGGGGCTTGCGTGTCGGGACGTGGGCGGGCTGGGATAGCGAGCCGAGGCGGCGGCGGCGGCAGCGGCGGCGTACATTTCCTTCTGACGACGCTGCTTTTGGCGCATGCGCTTGATGTGTTCGTGCCTAACCTCGCAGCGGATAGGCTCGAGGAAACCATCGAACTCGCGGTACAGGTCCTCCTCGTCCATGTGAAGATCCCATTTGAGAAGGAAGAGAAGCTGCAGCTCCATGAGGTTGACCTCATTGCAGCTAAAACCAAAGACATACTCAGCATGGTTATGAAAGGTGTAGCTGGCCCAGTGCTTGTTCTTGGGGGATGAGTCGTTGAGATACTTGGCGGCGAGGATGAGAGCAGCCAGGAAGATGCGGTGGGTGGTGCATCGGAGGCCGCGAGCCATGGGCTGAAGCTTGGATTTGAGACGGGTGAGGTAGACGAGGGTGCACATGAGTGTCGGGACCTGGACATTGGATAGGACAACTAGCTTAGTGATAAACTCCTCGACACTGGGCAGGCCGCCGTCGGCAGGCATGACAGGGGCGGAATCCGGGCTCTCAGGCGGGGTGGGAGGGCCGTTTCGGCGAGAAGCACTGTCATTTTGCATGGGCATGAGTGCGGAATCGCAGGGGATAACGTTGTGCGCGGCGAGTGCGAGGTAGGAAATCATTTCGGGGCTGACTTTGTAGTGGACGAATTGTTCGAGAGCGATCTTGTTGATCTCTTGATCGGTGAGCATTCTCGAGGGAGCCATGGTGTGCGGTGTGTGGTGAAGAAGCAGACGGATGACGAAGGATTGGCGGGCTGTAAATGGTAGAGACCGGTAGCTGGCAGGCCCGCTATGTTGAGTGGTTGTAAGAGAGTGGCGGCGGCGGTGGCCAGACGGTGATCTATTAGATGTATAAGAATAGGTTGACGATGGAGTTCGGAGAGAGAGGCGCCAAGGTCTGATATAAGGAGAATCCAAGGAGCAGAAAAGGGAAGTGGGACAAGGTGAGACTCCGGGGGGGTTGCGGAATGGAAATCAGAGTATCGAGACACCGCAGGAAAAAGTAAATGAATAAAAGGAAGGGAAAATAAAAATTGAAAACAGGGAGGGAGGTTATCTTGCGAAAAAGCAAGACCAGACAATGAAGCAGGGCTTCTTCCGTTTCCGTCTTGGGCAAGTCAAGGGGGGGGTGGGGTTGGGGGTGGAGGGGTGCAGGAGGATGGGATACAGTGGTACCTGCGGTATGCAGCTGGATGGGTGGGCGGAACAGCAAGCTGTGGGCGGATTGCAAGTACCAACTTACCTGGAGACGGTGGAGGTCGCGACTGGGCTAGTGGCGGTTGTAGCGATAGTAGTGCTGGTAGTGCTGGTAGTGCCTGAATGACACTTTTCCAGGGGGTGGATCGTCTTCCCTTCAACACTGGTACCTGTGTGTATAAAGAAGGGGTGCTGAGAGGGAGGGACGGAGGGAGGAGGGTGGGTGTCTGCGACCGAGTTTGAGTGCAACAGTGAGTGTGCAAGGCGAGGCGAGCCTGCTCTCAGCCGGTGACTTTTGGCGGACTTGCGAAAGAAGAACTTAGAAGCCGTCGATCGGTGATTCGTAAAGCTCCACGAAGTCACTGCAAGGGCTAAAAGCTTTGATCCTGATGCTATCCTGAGATATCACAACCAACTCCAGCGGGGACGGTTGGTACCGGGCTGGCCGACTGGGATTCAGACGGATGGGGGTGTGGCTGGACCTGGCTGGACCTAGCTGGACCTGGCGTGGATAGACAACCGACGAGGATAAAGCTAGTTTGGCGGAGGTGTATCGAAGCTGAATCGCCGAGGGCAGTGCAGGCGGTCAGTCCAGCGAGTTGAGTCGTCCGTCGCAATATTGCCCAAGAACAATTTTCAAGATCTCGAGACAAATGTTGTCGTGTGCTCTTTTCGACTGTCCAATCCTGCAATGCAACCTGGTTCTATTCCAAGAAATCGAGGGCACGCACAGGCGAGAATGAATCGCTGGTGGAGGTAGGTGGTGGCGGTGGTACTGCAAGGGCGAAAAAGCAAGAGGGAGGGCGATCTGAGGGTTCGGTGGCTGCAGACTCCTTTCTTTTTCCTTGCTGTTTTACCGAAACTAGAGAGTCCGGGTGAAGGAAAAGAGAAGAAGAAGTTTTCAAGGCAGAGATTTATCCTCGATTGAATATTCTTTCCAATGCTCGGAAATTCGATGCAAACAACAGCCGGCAGAAGCCACAGTCGTGCGTGTCCTTCGAGATCGGTTGACAGTGAAATCAAGCAGATGTGGGGATCGCCTTTTTTGAGCCAAGCCAGTGGGAAGCGTTGCACCGGGTTAAGGGTTGGCTTGCGTTGGTAGTTGTTTTCTGCCCTTTAGCTTTTGCTTTTCGTCTGTAGTAGCCGACTGGCTAATAAGAACCGTGATCAGACTAATCCGAATAGTTCAGAGGGAGCTCAGAGGGAATGCAGAGGGAGGCGCTGCGAACAGGTCCGAGCTGCAAGCTGTTTGCTTTTGGCGTAGGTAGGTCGAGAGCAGAGGGGTGAATGTGAAGATGATGGAGACGAGGTGAAATAAGGAATACTGAAATCGTGGTATATATAACAGTTGTCAAGACGCAAGTCAAGCAAATAGAAGACCGTGTAAACCACGTCCAATAATGCAAAACAGTCGCCGAGGGAGGTTGGTGGGTTGAGGCAAGCCGTCGGCTGGCGCGGAGAAATATGAGTATTGGCCGTTAGACTCCAGTTGGCACAGCTGGCGATTCAGTAGTAGTTGCCGTAGCGGACGATCGTCGTCGTTAGCGGCCTCTTGTGGCTTGATGTGCACGCTGGAGCGGAGTAGCGTGCTGGGGACTTGTGAGTGCTGTGTTAGCAGGCCGCCTTAGGTAAGCGCTGGAATTCGACTGCCAGGGCAAAAGAGGTCGGAGGCCATCTGCTGGAATGTCCTCAAATGTTGGGGGCGATAAGACTCACAAAGCTTGCTTTTTTTCCTCCACCGCGAACAATGGGGCCGGTCGGGTGCAAAAGGAAAATCAAATATGCAGGTTGAAAGTTGGCCAGCAATTAACAGCCCTGCACTTCGTCCCAACAGCTTGCCACAGACCGCGAAAGGAATGGTTCAGATCAAAGTCGTTTGCGCACAGTTTACCAGACCACTTGGCCGTTTGTCCGTGCAAAGTGGTGATTATTTCGTCTTTTTTTGGTGGGAAAACAATATTGACCAATGGCGAGCTGCCAATAAGTTGCAAAGAAGAAAAAATGTTGCAAAGCAGGCAAGCAAATCGATCCTTCCTTTCTTGTCCACGAGAGAGACACAGGCTGGAAGGCAACAAAGAACGAGGGCGAGTATTAGGCGATATTGAAATGTGAAAGGAATTTTTACCGCACAAGGAGAAACCAGTCTCAACGAAAGAATAGCGCCAAGAAAAAGGCCGATAGTCGAAAAGAACGCGACCCGCACGGGATGAATGCAGCAAGAAAACGACAAGACGGTCGGGTGCCCCTCGCAGATATATTCAACATCAGGCACGGTAAATCCTCATCATCCCCAAAGCTTTCTCCGCTTCCCGGCAAAGTGGTACGAAAATAGAATTCGGCCGGCCGTTGCCGTTCGCGCCCTGCTTCACACGACTGCAAGAAGCTGCATGCCAGACTTCACCACAGCCAGCCAGTCCCAGCTCGGCGCCTAAATCTCGTACCATCTATCTGCCTGGGCCCAGGGTTCGATGTGTGGAGAGATGGATAGGTGCCCTCCGCGCCACCACAATCACGACAACACAACTCTGCGGGAAGACCCTGTTGCACGTCACAGTAAACGCTTCCTAGCCAGTCAAACACTTGTGGCGCTCTGTCATCCATACTACGACCCTTGTCCCGCCCCTGCTTGGTGGGCGGGCTTTGAAGTCTGTCCCATCAAAGTTGGCGATATACAAGGCGGATTCTCATGGTTCGGTCTATTCGCTCTTGTTACAAATTTTGCTTTTGTAATTTGCTTGGTTCGAACCAAGGACGCGAGCATCGTCGGGGTCGCCCAGTCACGTCCAACCCTGCAGCGACACCAAACCAGTGGCACGTCGTCCACCAATGGTCCCCGTCGCGGATTGTGCAAGACGTGACCAAAAAGCTAGGGGCGTCCGGTTGGGTGCCGTTTCAATACTGCACTCGGGGCTGGGATACGGAGGCGTTCCGCCGTGGAACCGGAGGGCCGCACCCTTCATTCCTGTCGCAGCTCCCTATCGGCTGGCGACGGGGCAGACCAAGGGTCGGTCCATCACCCGCCACCCATCAACTGTTGCAGAAGAAAAGATTTTGTCGCCTTACGATTTTGAGGAGCCTAGCCAGTCTCTGGGAACAAAGAATTCATAACACTTGCTTCACACGCCCAACAGCGCCAGCCATCCCAGAGTACGGAGTGCAGCACGAATCATCACCGCGCCGGGTTCGGGTGCCCCCTAGTCAGTCCGCCGTCTGAGCGGGCTGGGCCAGTCCACTTCTCAGCGAGTGGTAGTGCCTGCATCTTCACTGGCTCTGGATGCTCCTTGGTCTTTGTTAGTTTCGATCTGAAGCCGGCCTAAGCAGCCTCATGATTGGTCCGTCACGGGTGTACCCTTGCTGGCACATGCACGCCAGGCATCTTGAAACAAGACCAGGGACTCGAGTTATTATTGGTGAAAGGTGCAGCAGAAAAGCCACTTGCTACCTGCCTGGCCTGGTAGCTGGCTGACTTCAAACTATTTTTCCCCGCGCTGCTTTGTTGTCCAACCGCCTCATACCAATCGATGCGTCAGCCTGGCCGGTATCGAAATGCGAAACAAGAGCTGCTCTTCGAAGGAGACAAGAACAGGCCTATGAGCCTCTGCTTCAGTACGCGCCGTGACACACCACCCGCGACGGACGAGGTAAACGCTCACCTGAAGGTCATGGGCAGTGTAACAGCCAAGCGACTCGTGGATAACTCACAAGACCTGGGTCGATTTTTACTTGCCCAGCGCTATTCAAATAACCGTACCAAGCAAGACCTGCATTGGAGCCCGATTATTGTGCAGGGAGTGATCGCAGACCCCCCTGGTCGTCGATCCAAGCACCTGAGACGAGCGAATTCAGGCCTTGTGTGAGCAAAGCAATCTTGAAAGCATTTCTAAGAATATGGGCAAAAGCGGCTAGCAAATCATTACGCAGCCCAATAATTCGAGATTAGCCCTAGACAACCAGCCGAGCCGTCTGAGCACCCGTTGTGTTAGCGCCCGTGTTCCTGCGTCAAGCGGCATGCTTACACGGCCACAGGAATTCATCCCGTCGTCCTGTTTGCGCCACCGCGGAGCTTTTCCTCGGCATGGGCTTGTCTTGCTTGTCTGGCAGACGGGATACTCGGGGCAAAGCTACTGTCTCTACTTGTTTACTTGTCCTCTCCGGTACCCTCTGGCAAAGAGCTATGCTGAGCCGTGCGGGATGAAATGACGAATCAATCTAGGTCGACAGATGATGAACATGGGCTGGCCAATCGCCCGAGGCTCATGACGACGTTATTGACCTCGTCCCTATAGCAATGCAGGGGTGTGTGGTTGCGCATGGTCATGGTCTGATTTGCGGCTAACTAGTCGGGGTTTTGAGAAGAAGAGAGATGCTCTTCGACAACGGTCCTTGCAATTTTGCACAAGAGGCCAGGCACCGAATAGTCTCATGGTGACTTGCATTGTCATGTCGACAGCCGCCGCGCATATGAGGCCCGCTGACATGCTCATGCCCAGGTAGAGATGGCTAGACAGTGCGGTCACACTTGGAGGCATTAAATTCTCTTGATTCAATTCTGGCCATCGCCCTCTGTTCAACGTAAGAAGCACAAACTCGGACCACCATTTCCGTTCAAACCCCATTCAACTGGACTAGATTAGAAATGCCGAATAGCTAAGTTTGTCCCAGCAACCTTGGCAGCCAAACTCTACACATCCCGACAAGTCCTCAGTCTCCGGCTTTGGGCTCAGTCTTGCTGCGCACGGTTTGTTTCTGCTGGCGGCGCGCAACTCGGTGGGCGTCTCCTGCATACCGCAGGGCGGCGCCACCGATGGTGTAAATCAGCCAGTCAGGAAGTCTCTTGCTGCCCGTTTTGCCTCTGACATGAAACTGACCCCTAACTTCCACCGCAGCCCGACATTTTTCTTTTCCGCTGCTCCGGCCAAGGTAAAAGTCAACGTCCAACGAAGAAAGGCAGGGCTGCTGTCTCGTCCAGCGAATGGGGGTTCCTCATCCACACTGTCGTCGGCATCACTTCACCACATGTTCCAGCCCCCATTCGCCACAGACGGCCTCCTCGGAGCCAACGAAAAGTTGTCGGTCAGGGGGTGGAATGCGGGCGGCCATGCCCATGCTCCCGCCACAATCACCGAACGCAACTCAACTCAACGACAAGCCTACGATCGCGTGTCTCTGAGCCAACCCTAGCAAGAGCGAACACAGAAACCCCCTAGCAAGAACCTCTCCGCATTCCAGCGACAACTGTTTCGTCGCACTCCCCCTCCCCCATTCTCGCTTATTACTCGAGCGAAGGATTTTTTAAATGATGTTTCTGAGTCAATAACTCGTTAGCACTTTACGCGGGTCGCCCATGGTGGCAATGCATGCATGGGCCTTGCCACGCAACATTCCTGCTCTTCTCAAAGTGTTCAACTTGGACTTTTCTTTCATTATTCTGTTGCCTAACGACGAGTAGTTTATACTTTCAATATACCTGCCTATGTCTTAATGCATATTAGCACAGGGCGCCAGCAGCATATTCTATGCTCCTTCATGCACCGTGCATCCTCTTATATTGGTGGATGGATGCGGTGTCCATGGATCGGCCTGGACCCTCATTCATATAATATAACTCTACTGCTAAACACCATTCAATTCGTCATCTACGTATCATAAATACTGGGGAAATATAGCAGAGACAGGTGTGCAAGAACAGCTGGCGACTTATCCCAAAAAAAAATGCATAATAGATCGCCAGATAAATACGGGTTCTGCTGTCGCGAGACACGAAGCATTGAGTTGGTTGGGCTTGTTCATAAACAGCAAAACGAATCGAGGCAATGACGCCTTCCCGGCCAGCGTGCTTAATCTTGGCAGGGACAAGAGTCCCCTTTGCTGGTCTTTGCAGCTTGATTTTCTTCGGGCCCAATTGCATAACAAAGGGCCCTTTTTTTTTTTGCATCAAAAGCATAACTAACTAGTCAGTCATTCAGCAGCACACGCCCTCGGTTACTGTAGGGGCTCTCTCGTATTCCGGGCACCCCTTGCCTATGATGCTAAATTTATTCAGCCTCTTATTTACAGGGAATAGGGAGGGCGGGCGAGCATAGGATACGTACTAACCTTGTGAGCCAAGAAGAGTCCGCTGCGCCCTCGTGTTCGTCAATCAATCGATCAATCAATCAAACCATCAATCAAACCATCAATCCCTTCTGGCCAGCCCAGCCGGTCGGCCCGCAGCAGCTTCCAATTTCTCGCAACCAATAATTTGTTCTTCTTCTTTATTTTTTTTACCTAGTCTAATTCTAGTTGATTGCGCCGCCGAGATGAGTAGTCGCGAACTTGCGCCTCCATTCGCTCGAGGAGAAGAAAACTGGAGTCAAGTCAGTCTGGTAAGCAGTTTGAGCAAACTGGTGAGCTGCAGGTACCCCGCCGTGCAGCTCGTCTGCCCCTTGAACCATAGTTCAGCGACTTGTCCGCAACACCAGGCAACACGAGCGTATGTTTGGAGATCAGAATCTTTGGTGTCGTGCTTTTTGGGAATGGATGACTCCGTCTCCTTGTTCATGGCAACTACATCTCAGCCCAGCACCAGATGCGTCAGGATGAACCACCATCCCGCTCCAGAAAGAAACGCATCTTCCTGACACGCGCCGTTGCGGGAACTCTTGCCTAGGAGACTGGCGGCGCGGAAAGCGATTCAATCGGCGTCGGAAAATCGGATTCTTTTCTTCTTTTGTTTTCTTCTTCTCCTTTTCTCTTTTCTTCCTTCTCTGGTCCGGTGATTTAGCAGCCATTGTCGAGAGTATCCCGATCGCGGCTGTTGTGAGCTTGTTGTGACGAAGTAGGGCTGAAAGTTGCTGGTAGATGTCATATCGGCTGCAGAGTGTTGCTCCCCGACATATTTCTTTCAAGGCAAAGCCCGCCATTCTATGCAAAGGCGCAGGTTGAGCATTCAGGTCTGCGGGCTGCCTGACATGTTACGTTCAATCTCACCTATGAGGTATTCATGATGGGACATGCTTTTTGCAGCGATATACTGACTTCATTGGCATGACGCGGCAAGGTCTCTATTCCCTCTGCAATTTCTAGGTATAATTTGCGTTTGTGCTAGGTGCAACAAGGATTTGTGCTAAGGGCATCGCCCAGCCTGGGCCGGATGGTAGTATTTTGCTCTGCGTCCCAGTCTGCTCTGACAATAAGGTTCTTAACCTTTGTGCTGGAATAACAGGGAATAGATCCGCGAGGTCCTTTCTCGGTACATCGTGTGTGTTGTGCAGCAGGGGAAAGCAGGACGTGAATTTCGACTTGACGAACGATGGCCTCGTTGGATGGTAAGGGTATAAGGAGGTCCTTGAGGATGTCGTCATGAGACTTGAAAGTCATTCCCTCTAGGGATAGATGTTAGGAAACGAGGAATCTTGGTTGCCTTGGATGGCGAGCTGCGTACCGGTAGTTTTGTGTGGACGCAAAGTCTTTTCTGGCACCTGACACCACAGTCGGAAGAAGGCCGGTCAGGCGTTCAATATCCACGTCGAGGCAAGTTCTATACGTGGCTCAAGTGTCTATGGGCAGTCATCAGGAATGGCACCAGAATAGCCAGAAGTAGGTCGGTGCGACATGGCGGCGATGTGGTCGAGAGAAGAGTCGGCTCGGATAGGCGTCAACGTCGACAAGGGACGGTGCGAAAGCTCCTGTTCAGATTCAAGTTGTTGAAAGATGAAGAGCAGAGCCAAGTCACTGTACGAAAGGAATTAGCATCTTTGACAAAGTGATTTCCCAGACAAGGACACATGCCCACTCTTTCAAGTAGATGGCTCAGCGGCCCTGGCGTCGGTAGTGACTGGAAAGGGAGATTGGAGCTCGGCAAGCTGTTGCCTATCGGTCGCATTGCCGCTTGCCCAGTGAGTATAGAGGTAGGTGAGAGTTGTTGGTTGCCCAGCGAGCTTGACTGGCGACAGCTGAGCACCTTGGTCAGCGGAAAGCCGGCGTTTCCTGGCCTGGCTCCTGTTGGTAGATGATGACTTAGCCGGCCGGATGCGCTGCCAGCTGTCAGCGTAGGTACGTCGGTGATGGCGGCTGATATCAGGGCACGAGGCGGTTGATGATTTCTCGTCTCGCCATGCAAACGTGGACACGCTCTAGGGGGTTGACAGAGGTCTGGTGTCTTTGGAGAGGACTGCGCTTTGCACTCAAACTTTTCATGTATCATGGCGTAATTTCAGTGAATGTACATAACTACATGCCGGCGCGCTGTTGTACGTACCTCTTTCTGCGTTGTTTTGCCCTTGTGGTCCTGCCGGCTGGCAATCCTGCCAGCTGGCAGCCATGGCCATGGCCTTTGTGGTAGCGAGCGCTCATATGGAAAAGTAAGGAGCAGCGTTGGGTGGCATTAAACTCGTTTCTCGCCGTCCCCTTTCTGAATCTTCTCTTCTCTCTTCTTCACCTTCTTACGCAGCTCTGGCTTGCCACCCGTCCTAGGAGTATCGACGCTCAAGAGGTTGACATGGGGGTGGTGAGCATCAGCGAACTGGACTTGGATGGTTCGGCTGGAAGGAAGCCCGCCCACGGCAAAGGAGACGAGAAAAGAGGCTTTGGGAGGATGGAATGGGCCTTTTTATTTTCATACGAAAGGATCGGGGTTTTTCGTAATCAGCATGGGTAGCGGTGGCATCGCTCTAATAACAATATAATAATCACAACACAGAACGTGGCCAGAATGGTGATGCTTATGGCACCGCGGTTGCCCACCGTAACTGGAGATTATGGTTTTTAGCCCATAAAAACCTCGAGTCCCGAGTCCCTAGACTGTCTTGCTGTCGGCTCCTCATCAAACTCAAATCTTGTCAAATGACGGCTTTCCTACACAGCACTGCCAGCATGGCTACTGGTAGGTTCCCCCGCTGTTGTCTTGTTCCGCGATCGAATCAAATCTATCCGTAACCTTGATCAAATCCATTTAGACCGCCGCCTCCGGAGAAGCTTCGAGGCACAGCTGCGCGGGCGTGGCTGAGCACTCTATTGGTCCACGACTTGATCTATCGAGTGGCCGTTCCTCTCGGTAGTTCTCATCCCAGGTTCTGCACAACGTGACTCCCCCGCCACGTGCCTACTTACATAAATTCTCGTCATAGTCCCACAGTCCTCACGCATATTACTCATTTCTTGGCTCATTCTTCATGGGCCAGCCGCCATAGCTCGTGGAGTTGACTAGACTATCCTGCCTAGAGTTTCTTGGTTCTTATCAATCTTGGATGCGTACTCGATATGACGACATATTTCGCGCTTCATTTCTTATGTGAAGAGGTCCCACCACGGCGACGCTCAGTTGAAGTGCTCTTGTCAGGCTATCCACGAGCGCTACGTTGTGCCGAGTTGCGCTACAGGTAGCTACCGATGATGCGGATTACCCCTTGCCCTCGCATCCTCGCCCCCAAAACCAGCGGGCACTACTCAGAACTGACGAGGTCCCTCGCTGAGCAAGAAAGGCCTTTGAGAAATTATTAATCGTTGGTTTGTGTTACATTTTCCCTTATTGTGATAGCAGGCATGGTGGTTCTCCTTTGGACATCTGGGGCCGATGAAGTTCGTGGTCGGCCGCATTGCACTATAGGGTAAGGAATCTGGTGGGTTTTGAATTTTAGCTTGGTAATCCATCTTGTACGGTAATCTATCTTGTACTGAATTCATCCTTCTATTCTTCTTCGGTGTGTGTGTGTATGTGTGGTTTGTATCTCTCGGGTCATTGAAGAAAATAAAATATACATTCTTTTTTATGTATAGCTGACAGATTCGCCAAGCCCACTTGAAGCTCTGTGCAGATACCTACAGCGCGTATCTGGGTTGCGGGGTACTGTAATTAACGAGCAGCATAGATGGATGGGGCTTTGTTTGGAAAAGACTTGACGATGGAGGGGATAGATCATATTAAATACCGGGATCCTCAATTGGTCATCTCGGCTGGCTATATACTCTCTCAGTAGAACAACAAAAGGATAATATAGGCCCAGCTGCCCCACGATCATGGAAAACGGATCGGCTGGTAGGCTGGCTTTATTATTAGGCTTCATCGGCTTCATCGGCTTCATCGTGGACCGAATTACGCCAACCCGGAAGAGGGCAAGCCTCATCCAAGCCTCATCCAAGCCTCGTCCAAGCCTCGCCAGCCTCCTCCCCTAAAAGTCCCCGAAAGTCAACGCCAAACGGCCTCACCCGCCTTGTAAAAGTTGGCCGAGCATCTTCGCTCATCGATCCGTACCTTGGTATCTGCTACCCGTACACACAAAGTCTCGAGTCAATTGCAGGTTTATGCAAGATCCATCACAAGAAGAGAGAGAGGAACAAATTACGAATGACTCCCCGCCATGTCACCAGCAACGACGGTTCCTGTTTCCGCGCCGAGGACCAGGAAATGGGCCACCAAGACCCGTACCGGCTGCATCACTTGCAGGTGAGCCCCCCTCCCTCCTTTGCAAACGCAGTCCTCCTTTGCCAACCATCTTTCTTTTTACCTTGCTTTGGCAACAGACGACGGCGTATCAAATGCGACGAAGCATTGCCTGACTGTAAGAGATGCGTCTCCACCGGCCGCGACTGCGAGGGCTACACCGTCATCAGAACCGCCCTTCGTGATACCACCATCGCCAACACCACCTCCTCTTCGTCCTTCTTCTCCTCCATCTACGACCAGCCGATCCTGAGCGACGGCCCAGCTGGCGTCGACGCCAACCATGCCGAGCGCGGCGCCTTCGCCATGCTGCGCGGCGAGTGCGCCCGCCGCGTCGCCGGCCTCTTCAGCGGCTCCTTCTGGACCGTCGACGTCCTCCGCGCCACCCACGTTTACCCGGCCGTCTGGCGCGCCGGTCTCGCCCTGGCCGCGATGCACCGCGCCACCTGCATCACCGCTCAGACGCCGGCTGCCCGTGCCGTCCGCCAGCGTCACGAGCGCTTTGCACTCGCCCAGTCCCAGGCCGCCATCGTCGCATTGCTCGCGCTCACCCGCAGGTCGGCAGCCCAGGAAGGAGAGGAGGGGGCAGGAAGGCCCACAGACCCAGATAAGGAGGCCATCTTGCTGGCCTGCACGCTCTTCACCGGCCTGTGTTGCCTGCAAGAGGACTATGAGCAGGCTGCGCAGCACGCCAAGGCCGGAAACCGGCTGTACTGGCGGTGGAAGTACTGGAGACACAGCGGTGACGAGGATGAAGTGGCGCAGGAGGAAGACTATGAGGACGACGAAGACTTCACTTGCACGACGAGGGACTACCGCGCTGATAATCACGGCGTCCGAAGACCCGGATGCGTTCTGACGACAAAGTCCCTAACTGCCGTCTTCACGCACTTCGAGATGCAGTTCTGCAGTCGCTTCCTCAATATCGACATCCCTGAGTGGCGCTGGCGTGACCGCGCCCACCGTTGCTCCTCCGCGCCTTTCACCTGCGCCGCCGACGCATACACCGAACTCCAGCCGCTGCTGACCGGCTACTGCCACCTAGAGCGCTGGCTGAGCGCCCCGCGCGCCCCCGCCGAGCTGGCCACCGTCGGCCGCACCGTAGCCGCATATTCCCGGGAGATGCTGACTTGGCGAGCCAAGTTCGCCGCCCTCCTGGAGCACCAGGGCGCATCCTTGGCCACGCTACCACCGCCGCCGACGGACGAGGACGAGGACGAGGAGGACGAGGAGGCGCATCGCATCCTGTGCCTTCGGCTGCTGTGGATGGCACTCGAGACGTGCTTTGACCAAACCGAGGCCACCGGCGAGATGGCCTGGGACGCGCGCACGCCCACACTCGAGCGCGTCACCTCCTTTGCTGAGACGCACTTTGCCGCGCGGTGGCGCCGCCGTCGCCGCCGGGCATCACCGTCGTCATCACCCCCGACAGCGACGACGAACCGCAGCTTCACCTTCTCCTTCGTCATGAGCGCCTGCGAGGTCCTCACCTGGATCGGTACCAACTGCCGCGACGGCGGCGTCCGCCGGCGGCTCATCGCGCTGCTACACGACTGGCCCGAGCGCGACGGCATCATCGATCCGCGCCTGCTCGCACTGGTCGTCCACGCGGTCATGGTCCTCGAGGAGAACGCGACGACGGGCATGCAGGCGCCGCACGAGGGCTGCGCGTGTGAGCCGGGGGAGGAGGCTGCGGACGGCGGCGGCGGCGGCAAGTTCATCTGCGCCCTGCACAGGGTCTGCCTGATCGACACGAGGTTCTTGGGCGAGCGCAGCGCAACCATTGTGCTGACGACGACGGGCATGCTCAAGGATGGGCTGCCGCCGTACGAGACGAGCGTCAGCTGGTAAATGGCTTGGGCGTGCAGACATATATATATCCATGTACATATCCCGCGGGCAGCGAAGAAGGGTCGGGGCATGCTGACCATGTATATAAAACCAGTTAACATTAATGAACGTGAATATGCCGGCCCTGCATTCCAATGGGCCCGATTCACTGGTTTCATCTCTATTACCCTGCCTGACGGAAACACGCACACACAAACAAAGGAAAGGTAGACAATGACGAATCAAAAACGTAAATCCAGTGACGAATAAAGTCAACAGCTTCCCCCCTCCCCCAGTCGTCTCTGTACATGGGGAAATGTGCGCTCCAGCCCCAAGCTGACTTTCCCACTCTCTCTCCACGTCTGCCTGCCATGCTGCACGACAGAGGCAACACAACTCACGCGCTTGTTCGGACGCCCAGTCGCACACCAACACAAGGTTTTCTCGATCTCTCCGTCTTGCCGTAGAGGACTCATCGGTGTTTGCACTCACTCACATATATACTGGGACTGGCGTGAGGGGCCTTCATATCTTTGCAACGTCCGCCAACGCCTCGCAAGTTTCGATCGAATCGTCGGCTCGTTCTTTCTTCGATCCTAGACTTGCTGCTACATCCTTTTGGTTAAAAAGGGGCTCCTTTTTTTTTCGGTCTTTTCTAGTTGTAGTAGCCCCCCCCTTTTTTTTTTTCTCTTCACCGCGGGAGCGGTATGGGGTACGGCCCGGCCGCTACGTACTTCTAGTTGTAGTAGCCGGAGCCGCGGCCCGCGGTCGTGGGCTCGTCGGCGTAGTCCTCAAAGTAGGGGTGGTTAACGGCAGCCTTGGCGGAGATGCGGCCGGCGGGGTCGTAGACGAGCATGGCCTCGAGCAGGTCGAGGCCGTGGTCGTTGAGGTTGTGGCAGAGGGCGGCGGCGTAGTCGCGCTTCCACTTGGGGAAGGACGACTTGAAGTCGGGGTACGAGGTGACGCCGGGCCACACCTCGTCGGTGGGCGTTCCCAGCGTGCTGCGATCAAAAAGAGGTCAGTGATTCTGTTCACGAAGCAAAATGGGCTGCAGGGAGGGGAAAGGGGGAGTGCCGCGGCTGCGAGTCGGGATTGTTGACAATCCCGTCGTGTTTGTTGTCGTCGACGCTTCCTTTCTTCGTACCGGAAAATCTTGAAAATCTCGTCAATCTCCGAGTCGCCGGGAAAGAGAGGCTTGCGGGTGCACATCTCGGCAAAGATGCAGCCGACGGACCACATGTCGACGCCGGTGGAGTACTGGCGGCCGCCGAGCAGGATCTCGGGGGCGCGGTACCAGAGGGTGACGACCTCGTGGGTGTAGGTGCGCAGCGGGACGCCAAAGGCGCGGGCGAGGCCAAAGTCGGCGAGCTTGAGGTTGCCCTCGCGGTCGATGAGCAGGTTCTGGGGCTTGAGGTCGCGGTGGAGGACGCGGTGGGCGTGGCAGTAGCGGATGCCGTCGCAGAGCTGGCGCATGAAGCGCTTGACAACGGCGTCGCCCATGCCGAGGCGGGCGAGGTGCGCCGAGGAGCCCTCGGGTAGGGCCTTGCCGCGGCCGCCGTCGGATACGGGCAGCGACTCCATGTACTTCTTGAGGTCGAGGTCGAGGAACTCGAAGACGAGGTAGAGCTTGTGGCCGTCGGCGTGCACGATGTTGAAGAGGCGCACGATATTTGGGTCCTTCATCTCCTTGAGGAGCGAGATCTCGCGGATGGCGGTGCTCGGCACGCCCTCGTCCTCGGCTTCGAGGCGGATCTTCTTGAGCGCGACGATCCGGCCGCCGTTGGCCAGGTCGCGCGCCTTGTATACGACACCATAGGTACCTGTTTATCCCAGGACGCGCGGGACGAGGACGCCGGGAACACGTTAGCCAGTTGTTGCGGTGGTTGTTCTACCTGGTGCCGGGGCGTTCGCTGCTTTCGAGGGAAAATGGAGAGAAACGTTCCGCCCGGGTAAGGCTGTTTGCTGCTACTCACCCTCGCCGACCTTTTCTAGCTTTTGGTAGTTATCCATGATTTTTTTGGTTCTGTACGCGCGTTGGTCGTGTCCGCGAATGTGTATGTGTGTGTATGTCCGTGTGTTCGGCGGTGGGCGGTGGTGTGGTGGCTGTGTGTTGCGTGTTTGTCGTCTTGGAGAGAACAGGCCCGCCCGTTGCAAGATGTCGTCGGTCGTCGTAAAGGGAAAAGAGAGGGAGGGAGGGAGAGAGAGAGAGAGAGACAAAGAGAGAGAATGACACTGATGGAGAGTGCGATATGAAAGGGAGTAACTAGAGGGACGAGGCAAAGAATAAGAGCCCAGCCAAAGGTACGAATTGTGCCTTAGGTGGGGTGCAAGGCGGGCGAGGTTTACGAGGGAAAATGCTCCAAAGGGTGAGGAGAAATTAAAAAAAAAAAAGTTGCCGTAAACAGGGTCGGACAGACGATACAGATGCGACACCAACGGGGAACGCGTCTAAAATGCCAGATTGGGATATTCTTTTGCCTGGTATATCGAAAATATTTTCACTGTTTTTTTCCTTTTGCCAATTCATTGAGTTTTGTCGGTCTAGTTTGTCAGTTGTTTTGTGCTGCCCTTCTGTTTACTTGTGATTGGGTGGCTGGCGGAGCGACACACAGCATGGGTCTTGTCGATACCAGCCCAAAAAAGAGTACAAGCTGGCTGCGTATTGGGCCAAATGGACCAATAGTACTCCGTACATGCATAAATACCAACATCTCCCGTGTTCGTGCACCTACTAACCTTGAAACAATGTCTTTTCGCCGCATACGGATACATCATACCGTCTTTTCCGTTGCTTGCTCAGCTGAGCTCACCCCGCGCGTCGACGCGTTTGTGGCGGGGCCTATCGATAACACCCGTCAGCTGGTGGCTTGTGTGGCTTGTGCGGCCTCACATCCTTGACAGCAAACAGCGAGCTACTCCAGGCCAATCTCTGAAATACCCGATCCATCACGTTCCACAACCCGATTCGAAGTTCTGCATACATTACAACGGCTCCAGGATTTGATCCATCCTGAATTCTTCAACCCACATTTCGTTTCAAGTCCAATATCTTGCTCAGCTTCAGCTCCCCCCGCGCCCCCCAACCCGACGGACCGGACTGCACATCTGGCCGAACAGCCACGTACCAGTTCCACGCCCTCTTGTCCAGCTCGTCCCTCGTCAGCACGCCCGACCAGCTCTCCACGACGATCCGCAGCGCCCCCAACAGCCGGCCCAGGTTCTCCTGCTTCTCCTCGTTGGCCGCCGCCACGGTCGTCTTCTTGTGCGCCGCCCCGGCCGCCCCTCCCACCTCCCCAGCCGCAGCCGCAGCCGCAGCCGCCGGCGACACAAAGGAGCGGAGCAGATAGTTGCGCGCGCCCTCGGGCCTGTGGATGCCCATCCCGACCGTCGACGTCGCCGGGCTCCCATCCTGCGCGTCGAGGCCCCACACGGCTGCCTCGCCGGGCTGGAACGTCGCCGGCCCCGCGGCCACCACCCGCCCCCGCGACGCGAGGGCGTCGTTGACGCACTCCCGCATCAGCCGCCACCGGTCCGGCCCCAGCATGACGCCACCGAACCAGCGCGTCAGCACTACCAGCGTGTTGGTGATGTTGGCCTCCCGCATCACATCCAGCATGAGCTTGCCGCAACCAGTCTCGCCGTCGTCGAACGAGGCCTGCTGCACTAGCGGCGAGTTGCCGAAGCTCGTGCGGATGGCCCACGCATTGTGCGACGCCGTCTCCAGGTCAGGTCGCTCCGTCATGAGCTGCCGCATGAGGGCGGGGCGCGCGCCGGCGTTGGACACGGATGCCGCGTGCGCCACAAATGTAGAGGCGCGCGACGTCAACGTCGCGCTCGCTGTCCACGTCTTCTTCGTTTCCTTTCGTTGTGACGTATTCGTGCCTGCACCACCTATATCTGTAGAATCTGTAGAATCGCCCTTCTTTGCTGGTGCACCGGACCACGTGTAGTCGCCGCGCTTTAGGACGGGAATTTCGCGGCCCATGACGCGCACCTTCGGCTGGCCCTCCGCAATAAGCGCTTCCCTGCCAGGCTGCTCAATTCCAATGCTAACGGCCTTGCTCCGCGAGTTGGCGCTGACCACTGCTTGCGCGAGGCTCAGTCGGCTGCTTGGCGGCTGCTCCGGCATGGTCGCTCGGAGCAGCTCCACGGCGAACGCGAGAACGAGGGGCGCCCTGTTTGTCACAACGGTGGTCTCGCGAATCAAGGCTTCGTCCTCCACCAGCGGCAGCTCAAGGGACGCCTCCAAGTCATCCGCCGCCATGGAGCTGTAGTCCAGGTCGTGTTTCGTAGGCTCTAGCTTGGTCTTCTTGGGGCTTGGTAGCTTGGCCTCTTCCACGCCGCGTTTGACAGCCGTTGTAGGTTTCTTGGTGTGCGATTTGCATGCTGTGTGGAATCCTTTTGCCAGTTTCGCGTCTTTCAGCGCCTCCTCCACCACTTTCAGAGACGCGTCTGCTATTTGCTCAATACTGCAAGCCGGTGAGTATCTGTAATCACCATGCGCATGTTGCGTACGTACCTTTTTAGGTTCTTTGCTTGGAGCGACTTGACGTGACCCATGGCTGCCAACATTGGTACTTTGCGCGCCGTGAACATGCGTAGCAACTCTTGTAAATCCCCCTGGCCCGCCATCCTGACAATCTACTATCTTAACCCGGAGCAAATATTCTGAATGGGAAATACGCTCCTGAGCACCTGGGGTAACGATCTGGATCCGAAGAGCATAGCCCGCAATTGAAAGAAGACGATAGTCCAGGGTATGTGGTTTGGCTAACGACATGTCCAAAGTTGCCCAGGCTAGGGACCCACTAAATTTACAGGGAGCTCAAGCGGAATCGGTGCCGAGACCAGCTCGGGCCGTAGCAACTCCGCGCCTACAGAAAAAAGTACACCTTGTGCATTTTCGAGCTTCACTGACAACCATCCCAACACCCCTCTTTCAGCAACCCACCCACCCAGCCCCATAAGCCGGCTCACGCACCAATCGATCTACACATCCTGCAATTCAACTATGCGCACCTGATGAATCACTGCGTGACGACGCGCCGCGCTTGCGCATCAGTCGCCGGTGCTGGCGGGCACTGCGCCCGTCGGTGGGCGCACATCGGACCCGGACCCGGCAAGCCGCGCCTCGGACCCAAGTCCAAACCCAAAGCGCCCTCTCCCACACCTTACAAGCCGTGCGAAACTCCCCTCGACCCCCCCTCCCCCTTTCCCCCTCCCTCACGGCAAACCCGACTGACCCCCCTCCTCAACCAGCGCCTCACAGGTCCGTCCGCGCCCCCCGCCGCCGCCGCACAAGTCGAAGCCGCAACCGCCTCCCGACACGCTTCTGAGCGTCTGGCGCGCCACCTGGCTGCCCCTGAGCGGCGCCGCCCTCGTCGCCGGCGCGCTCGGCTTCTACATCGTCGGCACCGCCGCCGCCTCCCTCCAACAACCACCACCCTGCACCACCTGCCGCCCCCAGACCACCACCACCCCGACGGGCCGCCCGCCCGCGCTCACGGGCGACAACGCCGAGCAGTTCGACAAAGAGCTCGACTGGCCCGAGTACTGGATGGGCATCGCCGGTCTCCGCCGCCGCCTGGCCGCCCACGCCCGCGGCGACGTGCTCGAGCTCGCCATGGGCTCCGGGCGCAACCTGGCCCACTACGACTGGTCGCCGATCGAAGCCGCCCTCGCCGCCGCCGCCGCCGCCGCCGCCGATGAGCCCAAGACTGACGGACAGAGGAAGAACGCGCCGGTCCGCGCGAGGCAGGGCGGCGTCACGTCGTTCACCGGCCTGGACATCTCCGCGGACATGCTGGACGTGGCGCGGCGGAAGCTGACCGACACGGTGCCGCCGCTCAAGGACGCCGGTGTGGTCGTCCGCCGCGCCGCCGCCGCCGCGGACGGCACCGGCGGCGGGCAGCTCTCCCTCCTCGACGGCCGACTGCGACTGGTCCGCTCCGACGCGCACCACGCGCTACCCCCCGCGCCCTCCTTTGGCCCTTCCCCTTCCCCTCCCGGTGGCGGCAAGTACGACTCGGTGATCCAGACGTTTGGGCTGTGCTCCGTGGCCGACCCCGTCGCGGTGCTGCGCAACCTCGCGACGGTGGTCAAGCCGGGCACCGGGCGCATCGTGCTGCTGGAGCACGGCCGCGGGCACCTCGGGCTGGTCAACGGGCTGCTGGACCGGCACGCCGGCCGCCACTTTGACAAGTACGGGTGCTGGTGGAACCGCGACATCCAGGCGATCGTGGAGGAGGCGGCCGCGGCGGAGGGCGCGCCGCGGCTGACGGTGGTGCGCGTGGAGAGGCCCAAGGTGCTGCAGCTGGGTACGCTGGTATGGGTCGAGCTCAAGGTTGAGGAGGACTCGGCGGCGGCGGCAAGGAAAAAGTGAAAACGGGGAGAACGGGGAGGGGCGGTTCTGTAATGACTGGGAGTCCGGCATGCGGATGTAAACTACTAGCTGTATGGGAGCGGTCTCACGTATGTAGAGACTTGTATCATAGGTAGGGATAGATGTACTTGTATTTACAAAGCGACAAATTCCAAGCGCAGCTACTAGGTTCAGTGTTGCTTGCAGATGCATGCATAGACTCTCACAACGAACCGTCAAATGCCAAGAGCAGTGAGTGGTATATTCTTTTATGTAAACCGCTAAACCAAGGTGCACTAGAACCGTCAACGCCGCCTTTGCAAGAAAGCAAAAGATATCAAAAGCCGAAAACCAAAGACAAAAACTGTTTTCCATAACCAGTCCCTTTTTGTCGTAATCCAGTCTGAGCCAATGCAGGGTCGTTGCCCAATGGCAATATTATATATACATATATCGTAGACAGCCGCCAAACATCATCTTTGCAGAATCGCCAAGATGTGAGTATCAAATAAATTTGTACAGCGCGAAAAAGAAAACCAAGAGGGCTCGCCCCCGGGACGATGGTCGCAGCGCAGCTCATCCATATCGTCCATCGTACATTTTATATTCGGCCTAGGCCGGGATGGTCAGGCGCTTAGTAGGCATCAAGAAGGCCGTCGAGCTCATCAATTTCTATGCTCTCGGCACCCTGCTCGCCACCGAAGAGTCGGAGCCAGTTATCAGCGTCTTCATCCTTGCGAATTAGGGGCCCAACGCTAGGCTTCATAGCGGGACTGGCCAGGAAAGCAGTCGTCGAAGAGGTACGGTTCTCGCCAAACCACATGTCGTCGCGAAATCCATACTCGGCCAGTATGGAGCGGTCAGCGGGATCAATGACGACGGGGGTAGCCTCAGAAAGCTTGCGCTTGAGGACAACGTCGGCAGTTTGGGTGAACTCGCGTTCGTCCTTCTCCAGCGGCGGCGAGTCGTGGCGGAAATCGCGGGCGATTCTAATGCGGCGCGAGGAAAAAGAGCCAGCTGGAGTATTAGGGAGGAACATGTCGTCAAATGAACCCTCGAGATCATGGGGAGAGAGATCCACCTCCGGGGAAGGGCTGAGCTCGCGGCGGCGACCCTCGGCGTCAGAGCCAGAGTCGTCGGTCAGGGATACGGAGGGTGTGACAATGGCGACGGGGAGAGTGGGCTGCGCAGTGCTGGGGTCGGGAATCTCCTGTCGAGGCTGGGTTGTGAGGAAGAAGTAGGTGCGACGAGGATGGACAGTCTCGAGTTCTTTGGCTAGCGGGCAAGGAGACGAGGTAGACCAAACAGGACGCTTGAGGAATGAGGCTAGTCGAGAGGAGATGATGGCGCAGGGATTCGCGGATCTGGTCATGTTTGGTTAGGAGTGAGGAGCGAGAAGAGGGGGGAGGTAGAACGGCTTACTGCTGTACTGAGGTGAGCGTTTGGCCAAGGATAATGGCAAGGTCCTTGACGAGATGGGGGCGGTTGCCAGTGTTCTGCAGCTGGACAATGACTCCCTCGACAATGTCGTCGTTGACGGTAGACAGGTCAATTTTGGAAGGGGAGTCGGCATCGGTCATCTCGATGCTGTTGGCGACGGTAGGGGAGGGAGGGGGTGTTTGCTCATTGGCTTCGGCGGGCGCAGCAGCGTTGTGAGAGCGCTTGACACGCTTGGTGGGATGCGACTCGGGCTCGGTAGGAGAGGTTGAGAGTCGGGATTTGGAAGCAGAAGCAGAGGCCGCGGCGCGAGCGGCGTGTGTCATGGGAATGTGAATACCCAGGCTGGGCAGCGACAGCGACTTGCGCCTTGTGTTGTAAGGCATGGCGGCGTTTGTGTCTGTGGCGACGAGGGCAGTGTTGTTTGGCCGAAGCGCAGGCGAGGTCGCGAGAGTAGGAAGGGGCCAAGTGGTGGCTTGTGGTGATTGGCGCGCAGTTGTTATTGTATCGATATCAACGGCGTTCGGTTAGGAGAAGGGGGTTCGCGGCAGGGGACGAGGCAAGGAGAACCAGGAGAGACGATGGATGCGGAAGGGTATCTGGGTAGCGGCTGGGGGTGGATATTGGCAAGGCGGCCGTCGGGAATAATACTGGCTGCTTTGAAAGCACAGAGAACTACAGGGAGTAGCACGGTGATTTGAGAGAATATGGATAAACAGACGAAGAATACCAGACAGGCCTGTTGTACAAGGGAAGCGGTGATGTTGTGAAATGTTTCGGAGAGTGTCGGGGGGGTGGTCTGGATAGAGACGCAAGGAAGGGGGGGGGGGGAGGCAGCGCGGGATTCAACTTTTTGGGCGGGCCTAACTAGCTGGTGTTTGGAGTGGCAGTATTTTTTTTTTTCTTTTTGGCTCTCAGGTTGGCTACTAGCGGGCGGATGGGGCGGCCGCTGGGCTTGCTTGGGGAGGAAAGCTCGGCGATTAGCAGCAAGACCACTAGCCCGCCGGACCAGTTGGCCGGGGGGAGGGAGGCTTTTTTTTTTTGGGCTGCTTTTGGGGGGCCAAAAGACTGACTGCTCAAGATGACCAGCAAGCACGAGAGCTTTGAACTTTTTTTTTTCTGAGTGCTTCCTATTGGTTCACAGCAAGGGCGCTTGCATAAGAAAGTGGGCCACTAGAACGTCAGTGGTGCAGCACGGGCCACGTCCCGACCCTGAACACTTGCCTCTTGCGATTTTCTGCCTGAGTTTCCAAGGGGCAAGCAAGCAAGCAAACACCAGGTGAGGAGGCAGGAGGCAGGAGACAACATTCCGGAGGATAGGTTGGTGGCGGGGTACCAGGGGATTTTGTCGCAGGCAACGAAGGGAGAAGGAAGCACCAAAAAAAATTCCTAGATGGTTTACCCTCCCCTGATTTTATTATTTTGTTACGGAGGTGTGTATTTCTGTCACCTCTATCAGTGCTCGGCACCCCTTGACGTTTGGAAGTTTGGAGTCATGAATAAGAAAAAAAAAAAAAAAAAAAGCTCACCGCCCACATTTTCCAGGTTCCCCACTCAGCCTCGGAGGAGGAGGCAGGCAGTTAGGGGTCCAGCATGCTGCACAGGAGGTAGTTAGAAGTAGGTACTTTGTACTGCAGCCGCACTACTGCAGAGTGACGGTATTTTCAATCTATATCGTTTGCATTGATTTGGCTAGGTAGGTTTGTTTGCAGCTCTTCAGAAAGCGGTCAGTAAAAATAAACACAGCAAGCAAATGGCGGGTGAAGTGCAATCGAAAATAGAACCCCCCCCCCTTATTTTGATGCCCCTCACTCTGTTCTGCATTTCTAGGGAGCATGCACAACAGCGGCAGAAGGAAGCCCCAGATGTACACCGTCATCTATGGAACTGTAATTCGTACCAACCAACCAAGTTGGAACTGTAATGAGGTGCCTACCTAGGTAGGTATGTACCTACAGTAACGAGACTGACTGCAGCGCCCATTTTCGTCTCCATCGCCCCTCCGGATTTTCGTCGCCACAGCCACCTACTGCATGTACTGTAATGTACGTACATACAGACTTGCTCTCCTGCACCTGATGATTTATCTCTGGCTCCTTGACCCTTGCTACTGTATTTGTATGTATGTACAGGATATGCAGGATATAGAATACACCAGACCCCTGGATTTTGAATAATTTCTAGCTAGCATGCTATACCCCGCCCCCTACCTATGTACCTCCATACCTACGGATGTAGGAACAGAAAGTCGTGTCTGGACTAGGGTTTAACCCCTGGCGTATTGACAAGGGGGATAACGCCACTAAATTTGTATAGGGACTTCCCCTTTTTGAATTCTAGCTCTATTAGAGCCTTCCTTCTACCACCACCATCACTACCACCACCATCACTACTACTAACACTATTAAAATGCCATTATAGATAGAGTTAATAACTAGGGCTCTTATTGTGACTCTAAAGGCGCCCTGCTGTGGCAAAACTACCTTAGAAGTCGCCTATTTAACTAGCGTTTCGACTCGTATAGTAGACCGTACTTATGCCCGTGCTATTAGCCGAGGCTTCGATCCGAATTCAATACTGATTATAATAAAAGACGAGTATCTTATTAACACTCTATAGACTGGCCGGCCTTTAAAGCACACACCTTCGTATTAAGATTCAATTATAGCTAAAGTACAGCAGGATAGGTACGGCCGAGAGAAGGCCAGTGCCGTTATTATAGCTAAGTTAACCTCTAAAGGCATACCTATCTCTACGAGTACTATACAGTTAATACTTAAGAAGGCTAACTTTCGAAAGACAAAGCTAACGAGGAAGCCTAGGTTAACGAAGAAGATAAGAGACAATAGGTTAAAGTGGTGCCTAGAGTACTAGAATTAGTCCCTAGAGGACTAGAAGAAGGTCATTTAGTTAGACGAGACCTCTGTTATTCTCCTCTATCGACGAGGCGGATACTGAATCTAGTGGCAGCTATAAGAAGCCCTTATACGTAGCTATATCCGGGAGTGTTAGAAGGGTGCCTCTAAGTTCATGTTCTAGGGGTCCTTTACGTACGACTAAAAGGGTCCCTATTACTACTGGCTGCCAGAAACAGCCTAGGAACGGCGCCTCTCTAAAGCACACGTTAAAGAGCTGAATGCAGAGCTAGAGCCTCTCGCGTAAGCTGCCTAGGAATTGAATACGCAGATAGCCCGGCTAGGGCTCTGTTAGAAGCCTAGAAGGCAGCCTTAATAGCGATAGAATAAGGCCTCTAGAAAGCTCTCTCGTAGCGCTAAAAAGGGTATCGATTAGTATACGTACTAGACGAAGGTTCTTATCCTAAAGTTAATCCCTTTTACTAAAGCCTATAACGTCATAAGGCCTAGAACGCTCGTACAAGAAGACAAGGCTCCAGCTTATAACCACTATATCCAGTAACGGATCTACAATAGTTATAACGTCCAGCGGTTGCTATGGCCTAGTAATAGCCCTAATCTTAACCCTATTGAGGCTGCCTGGCCCTAGATAAAAAGAAGGACTACTAGAATAGGTGCTCCGAAGAGCCGGAAGGAGGCTATTACAGTGTGGTAGGCAGCCTAGGAAGAGCTGCCTCAAGAGAGGATACAGGGCTGGATTGAGCGCCTGCCACGGCATGTACGTACGATTATTGAGCTAGAGGGAGGTAACGAGTATAAGGAAGGCAGGGGGTAACCCCTACGAATTTGTATAGCAATTTCCCCTTTTAGTCTAGTACCCTTTATCCCTGTCAGACACGACTTTCTGTTCCTACATCTGTACAGTACCACTAATAAAGTACGGACACTCACTCTTCTGGCTCAAGGTTCCTGTGCCTACCCGTGACCAATCATGGTTTGCCTAATTTATGCTCGTCATCCCTCGGCGACCGACGACCGACTGTCTCTCTCCTCGCTGTCAATTATTTTGGCAATGTCGGTAGTATCCTGTCAGCCTACTACTTGTCTTGTGATGTGGAACAATAACAGCTGCTCCATCTATATTATCATCTGCGCAGTATCAACAAATATTGCTCCCCTGCATTTATTCACCGACGCAACTTTGGCCAGGCTTTTTCTTATCATGCTTTCACTAAGCACCCTCCATGTTTACTTATTACCCCCCAACAACCTTCCACTTACACCGACCGTCAAGTCCTTTTTAGCTGCAACCATTGTCTGAACCAAACCGTCGGTGAGCCTCATCACCGCCTGCATCTGCGCCTCTTTTAGACTTTGCATTATGCTCTGCCAGCCATCATCTGTCGGCATCCGTACCTTTCCGCACAATGACCTTTTTAAAACTGGAGCCGGTCGAACGGCAACTATGGAGGTGCTAATAAAATCCTGCAACACCCGCCGCAACTGGGACCCTGTACGAGTCGTGACATCAATCGCCCCTCTCGGTTCCGAGAACGGTAGCAGAAAAAAAAAAAAAAAGGAGAAAATTTAAAGAAAAAAAATAACATTGCTTGTCCACCACGGTTTGTTTTTATTGATCATCGTTATCCATTATTAATAACCAAGTACAGTAATACAGTGGCCAGCAAGTCGCCCATCAACAGTAACCATGGTACATATGTGCTCGGTGTAAGTGGTGCTGATGATCTTGCAAAGGTGATAGATAACCCAGAGAATCGCTGGCTCAATAAGAAAACAAACAAAGAAGGAAGGAGAAAAAAAAAGACGAAAAAAAAAAAAAGAAAAGGAAAGAAAGAAAGAAAAAAGTCGGCAGCTGTTGACATTCCGCGTATCCACCACCATCTATCCCCATCGCATGCTTCCTCATCAGCGCCACATTCATCATCCCTTTTACTTCTTCTTCTCGGCCCTTCCTGTCCTTTGGAGAAGCTGGTCAAGGAGAGAACCTCGATGCTGGTTAGTTACCAGTAATCAATTATTTATGTGTTTACCAGTCCCGCCGCCGCCGCCGTCGCCGCCCCGACCAAGAGTTCCTCCTCGACTTGGCCGTGAGCCGCCATGATGATTGCACTCGTTTGGTCTGCCTGACCCTTCCCAATCGGACCATCTTGCATCTCTTTCATCTTTTTTCATTAGCCACCGGCGCCGCCACTAGATTTTTCTTTGTCGCCCAGCCACGAGTCCCTTTGCGCCACTTTTGTGGCTCTCTCTCTCGCCCATGTAAGCCGAGGACAACCCCTCCCTCCCTCCCTCCCTCCCCAAGAAAAAGGGCATGGCTTGTTCCGGGCACTTGTCGTTGCTGTTGCAATTGACACACAAGTTCAACGAGTGCAAGTGTTGTTGAAACATCCGAAACTCAACTAGTAAAACTTTTTGACAACTCACCACGATGCCAACGCATTCCCGGCCCTTCCGCCTTGGCCTACCACCCCCCTTCCCTCTCTTGGTCTTCTCATCATGTATGAACAACGACCATGGCTCGGTCGCTGCCCATTCTCTCGTAGTTGCCCCGATTTGCCCGCAGAAGCTCATTTCCCTGCTTACCCTTCTCTTCTCTCCAACGTGAAAAGGGCCAAGGGACCCCCAGTTTTATCCCATAATTCTTACAGGCTATAGAACAAGCCGACTAGTAACCATCTACCTAGCTGCCCGCTTTGTTGTTGCTGGTCTTGTTATAGGCTCCGCCTGGCACAATATTGGTCAATAGCCAACCTGCCAGTGGAAGCATGTACTGTATGTAGCGTGGCATGGCGTCTATGGAGCACAACGCAGGTACGAAAACTGCCACTGCGGCACTCGGGCCTGTGGCTTGCATACCACTACACTACATACCTAGGTATCCTCGGTTACCTGGGGCCTGTTGGGGGGTTTGTTTTTCTTGCCATTCTTGTCTCGTGGGTGCGCGGATGGCCCAGTGCAAATATCAGTTGCGCATCCTTTGCTGCTGCTAACCTACTGCGTGGCCTGTTCCTCGTCTGTTCCACTTGGCAATCAGTTCTGGCCAACTAGTTAGCTAGTTGATGATTGACAAACAGTGCTCAGCCAAACCCTCAAAGTCGACTTGGCCGCTCGTCTGTGCACTTGCCGCCGGTCCGGCCGGTTCTTCGGGAACGTCATGCCGCATACCGTGCATACATGGTCTCCGATAAGCTTTGCCTTAGCCTGCTGTCAGCTGCTGCTTCCCCTCCTTGGTTACCACGCACGCATAGGGTTACCGCGGTTCAGTGTAGCAACTGAACTACTCGCTAATAAACAACCAATTGAATTCACACTTCAAAGATCTAAAGCCACGAACTCGCCGTTCAATTGCCCATGGCCGGCCTGCAAGTGGCATACCATACCTCTTCCTCCCTCCCCCGCGCCAGCGCTAGTTATACTATGATACCCAGCAGGTGATGACGGTCAGACTTGCACCGATTGATCGGATTGATTTGAAGTTGTTAACCCCCCATCCTTATTACCGTGTCAATAAGTTCGAGCCCCCCGCCGTCGGCATTGGGAATTTTTGTTGTAGATCGTCTGAGGGAGGACGGATCGGGTGCTGTGGCTGTTGCAGATGCAGGTCGGCAGTAGCAGAGAGAGAGAGAGAGAGAGAGCACCCGCATCAGTTGTAGAGCTAGGCTCGAAAATATTGTACGCCTCGGGAAGCTCTCCGGCAGATGCTGTGCGAGTTCGGGAGCAGTGGTGTTACCTCTGAAGAGGAAGCATCAGCTCGGGGTAGTTCATACTCGGGGCTTCCTGGGATTCACGACGACCAAAATAACAACTGTTCATTTGTGAATAGAAATGCTCAATTTGACATGGAATCGCTCAATGGACTGAACCAAACCGTCATTTTCTATACGGAATGCCTCTTCCGGTATATCGGACAGCAGGATGCAGAGTGGCAAGAGTGACTCACCGGTGAATATTCGGCTAACAGGCTCGCACGTAATTTACACATCTTCTAGTTAAACCTCAGCTGTCTGCATATGTCCCAACCGTCCACTTACACGCCCTTCTCAGCCCACTTTGGCTTGTCAACACCAAGGGCGCGAGCGGAGATGACCATGGATGAATCACATCTCTCACTTTTATAAATGTGTGTAGGACGGTTACACAGACGTAGATACCTTTGTATTAATCCTCCTGCATCAACATTTCCTCACATCTATCCAACTCCACCGGCGCCCAACGCAGCCATCACCCCGATTATACCCCGGGCCAACCCCTCATCTCCGCTCCTCCGGACCATCTCATCCGTACAACGCCCGGCCTTTCCAAATCACGCATCACACGCCTCTCGCTCAACAAAGACAGCCATGGAACTTCCCTTTGAGACATACGACGTCTTCACCGACACCCCCTACCGCGGCAACCCCCTCGCCGTCGTCACCGTCCCGGCCTCGCTCCCCGCGCCGCCCACGCAGGCCCAGAAGCAGGCCGTCGCCCGCGAGTTCAACCTCTCCGAGACCATCTTCATCCACGAGCCCCCCGCCGACCAGCCCGCCAGCACCTCCCGCACCGTCGACATCTTCGTCACCAACGCCGAGATTCCCTTTGCCGGACACCCGACCATCGGCGCCGCCGTCTCCCTGCTCAGCCGCCTCCCCCGCCACCCCGCCGCCACCGGCGCCGTCTCCGTCGTCGACACCCTCGTCACCAAGGCCGGGCCCATCCCCGTCGTCTCCGCCGGCCCCGGCGCCGCCCGCGCCACCATCCCGCACAACGTGCACCTCCACGCCAAGCGTCTCCGCGACCTGCCCGGCCCCCCGCCCGCCGGCCTCTCCGAGGTGCCCGCGCTGCGCGCCGCCGAGCTCGCCGCCCCCGTGTACAGCATCGTCCGCGGCATGAGCTTCCTGCTCATCGAGCTGCCGTCGCTCGAGGCCCTCGCCCAGGCCGTCCAGTCCCCCTTCACCGGGCCCGTCGACGCGCTGCTGGACGAGGGGTGGCGCCAGGGGCTCTGCTGCCGCTTCTACTGGGTGCGCACCGGGGCCGCCACCACCGCCGCCGCCGGCTCCGCGGACGACGGCGGCGAGGCCGTCGAGGTGGTGACGCTGCGCACGCGCATGGTCGACGCCCTCTGCGAGGACCCGGCCACCGGCTCCGCGTCGTCGGCGCTCTGCTGCTACCTGAGCGCCGCGCTGGCCGAGCAGAAGACGCCCAGGCGGCGCTACGAGCTGACCCAGGGCGTCGAGATGGGCCGCGAGAGCAACATCGTCGTCGAGGTGACGATGAAGGAGGGCGTGAGCGCCATTGACCAGGTTCACCTCTCCGGAAAGGCAGTCAAGATCATGAAGGGCACCTTGGTCATTTAAGCAATATCTTTAGCCAGTCCAACTTGCACACGCAGTCATCATCAAGTCATCAAGCCATCAAGTCATCATCAAAGTCTATCCTCGTACTCTCCCTCTTCATAAGCAGAAAACCAACTTTGCGCCGTGGTATTTAACGTAACACTGCCCTATTAATATACATTGATGCATTATTCCTAGTACAAGAAACGTCGTCGCTGGATCCAAACGTCTACATCCCCCAATGCAGAGATTTGGCAACGTCATTCCCATTATGTCCAAATACGTCGTGCAACCCTTTTTACCCCCATCCTTAGCCTCGGCTGTTTAGTACTTCGTTCACATATCACGCAGGCGCAGCGCCTCGCCTTCTTTTCATAAATGCCGCGTCGGCCTCGGTTGCCGAACGCTCTCTAGCATCTTTGCCCCAGATGCTTCTAAAGCCAGCGGTTCTCCCAAAGCTAGCGTTTCTTCCACAGTCCGCTAGACTCGAAGAACATTTCCAAATCGCTCCGCCACCTGTTCCGTTAATATCCGTCTTCAAAAAGAAACGCAACTTTGATCAAATACATACCTCTGGAGTTGACTTGATGAATGGCAGATCGAAGAACATGTACTTTTCGTTCCTGATCAGCTCAACGACCAGAGACATCAGTCCCCATGGCTGTGGCCAGAAGGCAAGCAGTCTCTCGAGCAGGACCCTGGTGATTTCTTGGCGAATATCCGTGTCTTCTGGATCATGCAGGTCTTTCCCAAAGACATGGAGCAGGAGCTGAGTAAAAAACTCAGTATCCATGCTGTGATATCGAAGCTGATTGATCATGCTCGACACTAAATGGTATCTAACCTCCGGGGTTACCTCGTGCATGAGGGCAGATAGGATCGCAACCTCCGGCTCCTTGCCGTTGATCGCCATCGGCTCACCCCCAGACAAACGCTCCGCTGCATGATGGCCAAAGTAGATAACGACGGCATTGATGACATCGGTATTGGCAGCAACTGGTACATAGCCAAACGTCATTTCGGCCTCGGCTCCGGAGCTCATACTATGGACGATTTGCGCCACAATACCCTCGGAAGTGGCGCCCTGGATGACTTCCTCAACACCCTCAATCAGACCGGCTTCCTGCAAAACCAGCTTGGCATCAGCAACGAGACCCGGGTAGACCTTAGTCTCGAGCTCAGCAGTGCCCCGACCCTTGGGGACTACATTCGTGTAACCCTGACCGGGTTGAGCAGTGAGGACAAGATTGAGCAGCTGGGAGCAGTGAGGTGCGATACTCTTGGAGAAATCAACATGGTGCGCCGCAAGAAAATCCGAGTAGTCGTGCTGAAGGATGACAAGTAGTTTGAGCGTGGCTCGATAAAGATCCTTGGCGACAGATGACACGCTGAAGGCGTTGAGCTGCTCACTCAGAAATTGCAAGTGCTGACACACCAGATCGGAATACGGCTTCCATCCTGCGTAGCCAGGAAGAGACATCAGGCCTGGCATCAAAGACCGGTGTTGCAGAAGCGCGAGCCATGCAAATGAAAAACCAGGCAGATGGCGTGGGCCAAGCGACTCCATTCTGACGGCGACATTCAAGATAATTTGGCTTGATTCCTCTTCGGGCAGCTCAGCGCAAATGCTGTGAAGCTCGTGCAGTAGCATCGAGATTAGGCGGAAGAAAACCCTCGAGTTAAGCAGCTCGCCACGTCGTATATGGTGATGAGTCAAAATCAGAGTAACCACGACAAACACGGACTCGACAAATGATGCGCGGGTAGTGATGCCATCCTGTTCCATGCGAATAAACATGCCAATGAGCTTGGCAAGAGCATCTATCATCATATAGCCATCGGCCCCAGAAACAATCTGATGCTCGAAGCGGTCAACAGACACGTCAATCGCTGTGCGTACAAACGCGAAGAAATCGTTCTTGTTGCGAATGACCTGGGTGGCACCGAGCTGCTGAATGAAGCCGTCGGCAGCCGCGATTGATGTATTCTGGTTGTCGCACAGCTTTACCCACTCGTCAAAGACATACTCCATCTGGTCTCGTCTCGAGAAGGACTCGTTTCCGGTATTTTGCGATGGCTGGTACATACCAGAGCCCACAAGCTTGCTCTTGAGTCTTTCTCCGACCTCAGGATCACCATCCGTGTTGATCCAGTTCCACGCCGCTTCCAGAGTACAAACGAAGTCGGCATAGAGAGCAATAGGACGACTGTTGAGCAGAACTAAATCGAGCATCTGCTCCAAGAACCCGAGGGAGCCTTCCTTTCTGGCATTGAGAGCTTGGGACATGGCCATGTCGATGCTCTTCCAATCGAGAAGATCAGTTCGCATGAGAGCGGCAATCAATGGCAGACTGAGAAAATTGCCCCCTGGTTGCTCCCTGAAGAGAGCGCGTACACGATTGCTTAAGCCGTGACCTGAAATCTTGCGCAGTGTTTCCATGACATGAACAAGGCTCTCCAGAGTGAGGGTGTCTTCGACCTGCTGAAAAATCACGGCAGTGATCTGCTCAGCAGCATAGATTGGAAGTTCCTCTGAGCTCTGGGATGTCTTAATGATGAACTGGACAAGCGCATCGACAACATCAAGGACTTGGTGGGGACGAGGCAAGTCGGCAAAGTGCTCCTCGCGAGCCTCACCCGCCGCACGGAGTAGCTCCTGTAACAACTTGGTAAGGCGCTCCGCTAGGCCATGCGCCTCCATGGGAAAACTGCCGGACCGTCCGTTCGACATGCTTCCTGCGGTGCTTTGAAGAGGCCCGTATGGCTGCATCTGCGAACCGAGCTGCTGGAGTGAAGGCGTCTCTGCAGGTGTGGGGATATTCGGCATATTGGAGAAGGGTTCCTGCAGTACCTCGTTGGCAAGCGACCTCGTCGCGTCAGAGGCTGACGGCTCATGGTTTGTGCCGCCTGCCGTTATCATTGCCGCGCTACGTGGCTGGCGAGCAAAGTCCTCGTAGATGGCCATTTGCTCTGGATTCAGACCTGGCATGTTAGGAGACAGCTTGAAGGGATTGGGTATAGTCATTGCCCAACGGTTGATGTTCGCCGGGTATGAAGACTCATTCGGATTCTGGGCTTTGAACCGGCGTCTAGCCTCGAAATCAGCCTCAAGAAGCTCCTCAATTTCGGGCACAGCACGCTCTTCAGCCTGCTGCTCAATAATATTGCAGGCAACATCAAGGTTTGAGTTGACACACATGATGATAGTGCCTTCCGGTAGACCAGACGGGAGATCATTGGAGAAATTGCGCATGTAGTTGGTCATGTTGGCCCGGAGTGGTTCCTTGGAAGTGACAAGAGCCAAAGCCCCAGCCGTTGCCTTGACCATGTTGATGGCAGAGGCCCGGACCCTGTTTTCGTCTGGTTCCGAGACGAAGTCTTTTCGAATCATCTGTTGCGTCGAAATCGCGGCGATTGTAACTGACCGATCAACGACAGGTTGGATGATATCGAGCAAAGCGCGGCTAACAGAGCTTCGCACGATTTCATGTAATCGTGTGGTGCTCACCACCATTTCATTTGTTGGCGGGATTGTTATTTGTGCACTCAGGTCGGGAATTGTCGGCGCGACAGCCTGAGGTGACAGGCTAGCACCGAGACTCGAACCAAGGCCATTCAGCGGTATTCCTTCGAATGGCTCCAGCTGTTCAGATACCAGCACCGAGACTGGCTCCTCTACTGCAGGTCTGTTGAGGATTTCGCCAGATGGCTCAATGCTCTTATAGTCGAGGCTAAGACCCTTGCAGAGAACTTCGATCTCGAATTTGAGGTTGAGTTTCAGTTCGGCATGATGATATAGCTCGATAAGCAGGTATATGATGTCCATCAACCAGGGATTCGGAGGACGAAAAACGGTCGAGTTAGCCCCTTGAAGAAGTACTTTGCAGACGAACGGAATGACGACGATAAGTCTTTTGGTGTCGTGTGCTTCTATCAGTAGTTGTTTGAAGGCAATGTTCTTGCTCTTGATGGGTCTGTCGCGGGCAAGTGTCAGGAGTCCGAGCCAGCCACCGAGGTTCTTCAGCTGGGTTCGCTCAGTTGAGTTTTGGAGGGTAGCTTCGGAGTTGAGCATGCGAGCGACGTTGAAATAGGTCTCTCTAAGCACCTCGCTCCACAAGGACGGGTCTTCGAAGAATTTGACCAAGTCAAGGTATACGTGATGATAGTTTGGCTGCATTTTGGCTCGCTCCGCAACCAAATGGCTTGCGAACCATTGCTGATGCTTGCGATCCAACATGTCACGAAGCTCCAGGCACATAGATTCGAGTGTCTGCTCTGTGATGTTGTTAAGAACGAACTGAATTTTGCCTTGCTCATCCTCGTCGGGGTCTTCGTATCCAGCCACTGGGGGAACGGGGTCGAAACAAATCGCCGTGAATGGTGCGGTTGGCCGATCAGTTGAAGCCAGGTCATCGCTCCCATTCGCCAAGGCATCGGGAGCGAAGGCCAGTGCATGCGGAGTGCCGGCGCTGCCGCGGCCTCGAGCCAAGTCATCCTCATGCTCACGAACAATTTCCTCCGCCTTTTTATAAGCATCCGTGCCTTGCAGGTCTGGAACTTGAAGAAGCTGCTTGCAAAACCCTGGCCATTCGCGGAACCGAGCTAGTAATTGCATTAAAGCTTGTAACCCAAATTTGTACATTGGCTTGTCTGGAGTATGATCACGGACAGCTTCGAGAACCATCCCGAGACCAATCTTAAGGGGAAGGTCGGATATCAGCTTGTGAGAAATGATGCCGCCAAAAAGAACAGCAGTCGTTGCCAGCGCTTCGAGGGGGTAATCAACATAGTGGATATATTCCTCGAATAAGCCATGAATCATGCAGGCAAAGACATCCTGGTCTAGCATGTCCCTGGAGTGCTTGTATCGCTCGAGGACGTCAACGATATTGCGGACGGCGATTTCATCCCCATACATGCGCTTGTAGTGCTCTTCCATCTTGGTGTTAGCTGCCGACGGCAGCCCGTTGCCATGTGCAGAATTGGCGTCGATGATGTCGTCGTAGCCTTCGCCATAATTGATGAGTCGTGGATAGGCGGTGATACATTGACGTTGGACAACAATAAGATCATGAACGGGGGCTTTGGGCATCAAATCCTCGAGAATCTGCAGTAGAGCAGAGACGGTACGGACTTGAAGACTCGTTGTAACTTTGCCGTTGGGCTGAGAGTCGGGCCTTTGCGAGGCAATTTCGAAGTTAGCCTTGATGACCAAAAACTGGGCTAATGTTCTAGAAATGTCAGTTCCTTGGTCGGCGTGGTACTTGGCCCATTTGGAAAGATCGAGATATCCTTCCGCATGTGCCAAAGCCGCCAAATCAAGAGCGAACCCATTCCCCAAGTACACAAGCGTATCCAGCCAATCATGGTGCACTGCATGCTCGAACATGATTGGCAGTTCATTTGGCTTCCCAGCATGAGCGTCGGCTAGGCGACTGCATACCCACTCCTTATCTTTCCGCCAAAGACTGTCCAATACAAACTCATACTCTGTGGAATGTCTGTATAGAAATTCGTCAAATAACGAAGCCAATGTTTGGGCGGCCATGTCGGGCCAAGATGTTCTCGGGATCTCGAATGCAGTAACAAGGAATATGTCAATGTTTGGAACGACGACATTCTGGAATAGTCGCTTGGCTTCAATAGACTGGGACGAGTGCATTGAGCTGAGCGCCGAGTTGAAAATGGCTGACAGGGCTGCGACAGATACAAGGGGATGCCTTATGGCAACAGCTGCTCGTTCGCGTGCTTTCTGGGGCGAGTTTGAGTAGTCGTCAAGATTGATGCTGCGTTGGAGATTGGGGATCGTGGTAGCATCTAGCTGCTCTGGACTCAGCGAAGCGTAAGCGCTGACGAAAGACAACTGTGCCTCTGGCTCAGACCATGTGCCGCCCCACAATCGCTGGATATCAAAGTTCATCTTGGGATCTTCAGCGACGGGTAGGAGTGCTTTGTACAGACGCAGGAACTGAGTGGATGTGATTCTAGCAGTGGGCTGATCAAACGATCCGACGACATCATTCCACTCAAAAGTCTTGGCAACGATTCGGCGAAGAGCGGCAACCAGAACTGACGGGTTATGCTCGGGTGTTTGTGTAATAGTCACAAACGTGAGGGCCGAAGAAACTTGCTCGGGTGTTAGCTGGAAGTTCCCGTGGCGTGCTTGCAAATGCGACAGGCACGAGTCTTCGTCACGAGTAACGTCGGCGCCCGTCTTTTGTATGTATCTCGCCAATGCATTGGCAGGCTTGTCAATCAAAACGCGCGCAAGATCGAGCGCAGCTAGAACCTGCGAGGGGGTAGCTGTATCCATCATTGTGTATCGCTTTGAAATGGCATTGCGTAGCTCGCGCCGAGAGGAGCCGGTAAAGCTTGGAGGATGATACTGAAGAAACCGGTCGATGACTAGAGCCATGAAGTCGGGAGTGAGATCTTGGTGGATTGTCGGCATCTCAAGAATCTGCACAAAGGTACTGAAATTGGCGGATAGGATTGCGTCGGCCTTGGTCTTCAAATCAGCGCGGGACCCCATTTTGATGGCAAGTGCAAGCAGCGTCTTCATGAACGGATCCAGCTTGAAGTGCTCCATGAAGGTGGACAAGTCGAAGTCACGGAATATGTCTTCAGTTCCGCTCTCGATGGATTCTGCAATTTTGGTCGCTTGCTCCGGATCGACGGCAATCTTTGCCATTTCCTTGACGAGAATGTGGTAGTTGCCAGGATTCGCGATTGGCCTATTGAGGCCCGGAAATATTTGTGGCGCATTGCCGACAACTAGTCGGGTGAAGTATTTGGTGAAGACCTCCATGCCGTTTTCATCGATAAGCTATGGCGAAGGTGTCATGTTAGGCATTGGCTTCGCGATCACCAGTCGGCGGAGAGGGTAGCGGCTCGGTACTTACTCTCCTGAGTTGCTCAAGCTGTAACTCCCACTTGGCCCTGTCTTTATCCTCCTTGATCGTACTTAGAAGGAGATAAACTTGTGCGACAGCAATCTTGGTCAGGGAGCTGGCCCCCGTCGGACTGCTGGTGCTGGGGCTGGCGCCAGCACTGAAAACACCAGTGTGTGATGGATGCGGAGAGTGATTGGACCCGGTCTGGAGAGCTTGGGCAGGATTTGGCGAAAATGACCCCGCTCTGGGTAGAGGGACCATGGAGGTTTCTTGGTGAAGGACGTGGAGTATGTGATGGAGCGCCTGCCTGGGGGGAGCTGGCAGGCAGGGAGGCTCGAAAGAGGGATGACGAGGCTGTAGGGACGTGAAGCTGTTCGTAGCAGCCCCTACATAGATGGAATTCGAGGTTACCGGCCGAGGTAGTTCGATGTCGCTGGGAAACGAGAACCGAGTTGTGGTTGGGACGGCTAGCTGTGTCGCGATATTCCTGTTGAGCTGAGTTTTGCCGGACGGGGGCGTCGAGGCGGTCGGCAGCCGAGAATTGGGAGCGCGTGGGCGGGGGGGACAAATCGGCGGCAATCTGACGCGCACTGATGGCAAGAGATAGGCCGATGCTGCGCAGCAGGAGGGAGACGACAACGGTCGAGTATTTTAATGATGGCAATAGGCTGTTGGTGTGTGGGGAGAACAGGATTGGGTGCATGCAAGCCTGAAAACGATGAACAACTTATTGCGCTGCGTTCTACGTACTAGCCCTTGCAACACGTCGCCAAACTGGGAACAGCTCGACAAGGTCACGTGCACGCCGACGACCCACGTTGCCCCGTCAACCCTTGGCGCCTGGTCACTAAACAATGAAAGGAGACGGCATCCAGCACCTCGACCGAGCTCCCCACTTTGTGTCGATATTGGAGTTACAACCCCGGAAAAGCTCTGGAATTCTCCTTCTCTACTGTTTTCCTTGTGCTGCCTCAATATTTTTTCCCGTCGCGGCGTAACGTATACCGGGTATAGAACCATCCTCTGAACCTCGAACAGGCAGTATGCCTGTGGCGACCACTGAAGCACCAGCCGTCGCGCTGTCCTGTATGACTTCTTGCCCATATTCTCCGATCCATTTTATTTCTAACATTGACCCAGTTGCCAATAACTTCTGGGGCAAAG
Source organism: Cordyceps cicadae (assembly GCA_002968875.1). Classification (NCBI taxonomy): domain Eukaryota; kingdom Fungi; phylum Ascomycota; class Sordariomycetes; order Hypocreales; family Cordycipitaceae; genus Cordyceps; species Cordyceps cicadae. The sequence continues at coordinate 200,894 of MWMN01000012.1, read as the reverse complement.
ATGACGCCGGTGTCCATCCTCTCCTAGATCGTATGACCGCGGCCAAGCAAACGAATGACGAATTGAAATCGTTTTATAGCGGTAAGAGATGGCAAGTCTTGCGTGCGCGGCGTTGAGACTAATCTTGAGAATAGCCCGGGCCTCCCTCGAAGACGAATATGCCAAGAAACTGCTCAACCTCAGCAGGAAGGCACTGGGCTCACAAGAGACCGGCAGTCTCAAGGCCTCGTTAGACACTCTGCGCGGAGAGGTTGAGAGTATGGGTAAGCAACACCAGAGCATTGCAGCTCAGATGAAAACAGAGCTTGAAGAGCCACTGTCCGCATTTGCTGGTGGTATGAAGGAGCGTCGAAAGATTGTTCAAAACGTCATTGAAAAGATCTTGAAGACCAAGATTCAACAGACCCAGCAGGTCAACAAGGTATTTTCTCATCTCTTCTCGCACAAAAGGGTCCGTCTAACAGATTCAGACAAGAGACAAGTACGAACAAGAATGCTTGAAGATCAAGGGCTATCTCGCACAAGGCCATATGGTCATGGGCCAAGAAGAGCGGCGCAACAAAGCCAAGCTCGAGAAGACACAAATCAGCCTTGCGGCTTCCAACACGGAGTATGAGACTGCGATCAAAGCGCTTGAAGAAACCACTGTGCGATGGAACAGAGAATGGAAAGCTGCCGCCGATAAGTTCCAGGACCTGGAAGAGGAGCGTCTCGACTTTACAAAGAGCAGTCTTTGGACGTTTGCCAACATTTCCTCGACCGTATGTGTCAGTGATGATGCGTCTTGCGAAAAGGTTCGTCTGTCACTCGAAAACATGGAGGTTGAGAAGGACATTGCCTCCTTCATTACGGAGAGGGGCACCGGCCAGGAGATTCCCGACGCCCCAAAATACATCAACTTCCGCCGGGGTGACGTGGATAGCCAATCCGAAATATCCGACGATGATCGGTATTCAGTTGCGCAATTCCCTCGCAGCATCAATCCTGCGTTCCGATCCTCTTCGCCTCAACCTTCGACTTTCGAGTCTCATCATGATCCCTCGTCAAACTTGGCAAACGATCTTGCTCATCGAGAAGCCCCGATGCAGCCTCAAAGCAGGGAAACTACAGTTACGCCTCAGCGTGGACCCCCAAGCCAAGGAAGACCTTCCATGGACGAGCATTTCCGTCGAGCACCCCCGCAGATGAGCCCCGCGCAACACGATGGTAAACAGCACGTCCCTCTGGCAGCTGTGCCACACGATCCGTACCCAATGGATGGGATGACTATGCTTTGCCGTACTGGGCCGCCCTCGGACATGAGCTCCCAGGTCACATCTGCAAGGCCATCTAGCAGGGACTCGCACAGCGAGTATTCCAACCCGAACTCGTTCTCCAGCGTCGAGCCTCCTAGCGGCAAGACATCACCTATAAAACAGGACCCTGAGCCCATCCCCAGCCCGGAAAAGCGTGTGTTCAAGAAGAAGAGCGGATTTTTCCAAAATCATAGCCCTTTTCGCCGCAAGAGCACCAAAGAAGTCCCCCCCGAAACAAGCCGGAACACCTGGCATTCAAGTGTTGCATCTGGAAGCCCACGCAGACCACCCATGTACAGCCAAGAGGAGCAGAGTAGGTACGCTGCCGCGGCAAGACCCCCTAGTCCTGAGCCCATCGATGCCAATGCCAGTCTCGCGCTGGGTGTTGGCCAGAATGTTCTGCCTGTCTCGACTCCCGAGACACGCCGCAGGGGCAGCCACGCTCCGGCCGCTAGTGTCGACGAGACCGATCCGATTGCTGCTGCACTTGCGGAACTGAGAGTCGGCGGTAACAAGGCCGGTTCTGTTCGCATGTCCGCTGATCGCTATCACGGTGTTGCAACCCCGGCACCTAGCAATCACGACTTGGCTGCAGCTACTCGTGGAACACCACCAGCATATAGCTCCCAGTCTCAGGTGTCCAGGCTCGGCGTACCACCACCAGCAGTGACATCGAAGGCCATGAAGCAAGCCTCCAAGAAGGTCGCCAGCCAGACGCGAAACATCTTTGGCGAAGACACCCGAGAGGGTGGTAGGTCGCCGAGCTCGCGGCCTGGAACGCGCAATGGCTATGATATGCCGAGGGCGGCATCCCCTGCTCCTACGCGAGGTGCATCGCCACAGCCCAGAATGAGTCAGGACACTCACTACCGCTCTGCGTCCCCGAATCCTCGCACACAGCACCAGAGAGGCGGCTCGCAGCCACACAGCGACCCATACCGTCACGCCTCTCCTCATGGTTCCATGAGGGGCTCCGTCAGAGGATCATCGCCAGCGTCTTATGCGGACTATGGCGCTCGTCCTCACAGCAGCTATGGCGGCAGCGATATGGCAGTTCAGCTGGCCCCGGTAGGTGGGGATATGTATGGCTCCAAGTGCGGGAGAGGAGGTGACTCTCGTGCAATGGGCTTGTATGAAGGCGGCTCCCGCCCGCGCAGCAAGAGTGTCGTTGACGCCTCTCGCCAATACACACGCGATGGCAGGGTTATCCTGCACTTTGGTATGTGCGCTTCGTTTCCGGCAAACTGGACTACACTAACGATTCTTCCCACAGCACGAGCTCTTTACATGTACCAGGCAGCCATCCCAGAAGAGCTGGGATTTGCCAAAGGAGACATCCTCGCTGTTTTGCGGCACCAAGACGACGGCTGGTGGGAGGCTGAGGTGCATGGTGGCAACGGCCGCGTTGGGCTGGTCCCAAGCAATTATCTCCAGCAATGCTAATTGATGTGGGAAACGAATTTTTTTTTTTTTGATTTGTACATGGAATGGCTATCAAGACTGAATGCAATGAGGAAGATGAATTTAGGTTTTTTTTTTTTTTTTTTTCTTATCGTGTACAGGTATGACTTGCTTTTCGCGTTGAAGCTACCAGGCTCTGTCTGATTAGCATGTTGGATAGAACCTCGAAGTTAATGGCACGTACGCGTCGTATACAGACAGCTATAATTATTATTTATATATTCACGTATTTACATATGTTCCCCCAAGACGTGTCTTTGCTGTGTTTTTTTTTTTGTTTTTATCGGTAATACAGCTGTCCCCGCGGTCGTCACATGCTTGACACTAACAATAATAAGTAAATTGTTGGGCGGTTGAGGCGGCCGGACCCAATTTTGGGACCTGAGCTTTATTATAAGACCTAACCTGGCCGTCTCAGTGCGTCATTCGCCCGCTGTATATATCAACACCTTTGTCATTCCACACGCGATACAGACTACGGCGCAAAACAAAGCATGGTGCGCAAGCTTTCTCGATATGCAACGCAAATGTTCAATTACGGTCGCAGCTAACACCTCAGCAGGAAACGTTGCGGGATGCCATCAGAGCGCTGACGTCCAAGTCGATGCAGCGAGCAGTCGTCAATGCAATCCTGCTCGCGTCGGGCATCGGCACCCTCCTGGGCCTCGCCGCAATCTCATCCGCGCTCTTCTTCCAAGCCTACCTGCCGCACCAAGTTGTGACCGCACCTGTGCATTTGCAATATGGGTACGTTTATTGCACCACCAAGCTAGCTACCGCGCGCGGACGGGGAGATGGCTAACACGCGGAGTGACTGCGGTGCGCAAACAGATCGAGCCTGAACCCGTACGGTGTAGCTCCGTTGGTGGCGTCGAGGATGAAGTCTCTCCAAGATTACGACATCTCCGTCACGTTCACGATGCCTCGATCGCCGGCGAACCTCGACCGCGGCAACTTCATGGTCAGCCTGCACCTGATCGACTCTCGCGACCAGACCCCCGTCGCGGCTCGCGCCGACGAGTTTGCCAGGAGCCATGCCGGCTTCGGCGTGAGCAAGGTGCTCTTCAGCTCGCGCCGCCCGGCGCTGGTGCCGTACGAGGACCCGCTCGTGTCGCTCACCTCGCGGGTGCTCCTGATGGGCTACCACCTGCTGTCGTCCAACTCGCAGCGCCACGAGCTGACAGTGAAGCTAGCCGAGCGCGTCTCGTTCGGGAAGGACTCGCTGCTGCCGGCGGCGGCGTACGTGGAGGTGGAAGCCGGGCAGGACATACAAATCTACAGCACCCAGCTGACGCTCACGGCGCAGCTCCGCGGCCTGCGGTACCTGATGGTCCACTACCGCCTGCTGACGTACGTTGTGCTCACGCTGCTGTTTTGGTTCTTTGAGGTCTTGTTCATGAGCGCCGCCTGGTCGGCCTGGAGCTCGTATGTTTCCATGCCCGCAGACACCGGCAAGTTGCAGCGAGCAGGGCCGGGGCGCGGAGATGCTGCTACCGATTCGGGTGACGACCTTGAGCTTGAGGGCCGCCGCGACGGGACCGATGAAGACACAGAAGCAAGACCGAGCCGCAGCTTCAAGCGCGACACCTCCTCCACTTTCAAAAGGGAGCCTGGCCTCAAGGGGGAAGAGACACCGGAGCGATCCTTGGCCGACATCCCGCCGGCTGCACCGGAAGAGGACGAGGACGATACAGAGGAGGAAGATAGAAAGCACCAGGCTGTGTCAGGGCGAGGAACGAGTTACAGAAAGGAGGGCAGTGACACGGTTCGTCGGAGATCGTCCCAAGGATTTGCGTAGCTGAGCAGATTAAGCATGGCATCTAGTGGTGGTGGTGATGATGATGGTGATGGTGACTTGATACCCTTGCTTTTATTACAATGAAAGACGGACGCCCTGATGTAACTAAAAGGCTCTTGCCCGAAACTTAATCCCTGAAGCTTGTTCACACCGAATCTTTCAGTTTTGTACTAGTTGTTGCACGGTCACTAATCAAATGTCGTAGACCGGCGACTCCCCTCGTTGTACAGGAAATAAGTAGTGGGAGCCTGAGCTGAGTAAGTTGTGTCACCACTTGCTTCCCCCTTTTCCTTTGATACGTAAAACATTTATAGCTTCATGTCTGCAGGTCGCTTCTTTGTACTTGTCTGCTTCCATCATCCTTACTTGCTAATGACGAGGTCCCGCTTGATGTGAGGCTCGTCATGCAATTATCGAAGCTTACCCGTCCTTCCCAGTGAATCAAAGCAGTATAGCTGCAATGAAAATAAAGAAAATCACTACAACAAAGCGTAGTGTTCTGGCCTTATTTTCGACGGATCCCTTCTATTATTATTATTTTTTGTTCACCTCATCGTGATATCGTTCATGACCTCATACAACTAGCCCTCTTCCAGTATCGCGGCATTGTTCACAGCGAAACCCAGCCAACGCCATTGCCCTAGCGGGTGGCACTAACCCTTTTTAGTGCAAACAGCTGCCGTGGGGCGGTCTCGTCCCGCTGTCTGCCGCTGAACAGCAACAGTAGCCAGCCTGATTGACCCTTCTTTTTTGCCCGCCACCTTCGATCCATCACTCGGACACCGCGATCGTGCCGAATTTGCTCGCCTTCCCAGCCTTCTGGTTTCAGCAGCACTGCTTCTACCGAAGGCATCGCGACACCTCGCTCATTGTAGCTTGCATCGCAAGTTCTCATTCTTTGCTTTGCTTGACCTGCCTCAAGCCGTGTGCCCGGAAGCTCGCTTCTACAACGCCCGCCCCCACACCGTATGAGGGCATTCCAGAGGCGTCTTTCGCACAGAGTCGCCAGTGTGCCCTTGCGTGCCCTCTGAGCTGGTAGCACCGAAAACCGCTGCTGATTGTCTCGAGCATCTACCGCGCCTTTCAGGGGCCTCACCGCAGGCACCGATTCAACCATCCGTTGTGTTCGCACGAGCGTGCCAAAGGTACATACATACTTAGCGCTCGCTCTCTTCAAAGCTCCGTTGTGGTGCTCCTCCCCACTGCTATTCACGACTTCGCTAACAACTTGCCTGCAGTACCTTATTGCCTACTAGTTAGTAGTCGTTGTCCAGGTTAGCTGCACCTCCTAATAACTACCACACCAGACCCCACCGCCCTTCCCAAACAACGACCACGACTCCGACAGCCATAAAATCACCTTCTTTCCCTTTGCTTCGCTTCTCTCAAAATTCGCTATCCTCTTCGCCCGTCTGACCGACATAATCGCCCGCCCTTGAACCTCTCCTACGCGCACTCAGTCTGTACAAACCGCGCCAAGATGCCCTGCTTCAAGGGCATTGCGGTGAGCGTTCACGCCAACGGATCCCCGCTACCGGAATATGGCATGCAGAAGCAGTCCAGGTTGTCACGCATCAGCACCTACATACCGGTTCCGCAGCCCTCAGTAGGCGAGAATCTTACCAAGCCCGAACCTGCCAAGTTTGCCATCTCCATCACCCTCCTCACAGCAGGCTTGCCCATCCCCTACTCTGCCCCGAAACCAACCGAGGCCAACCCCCACCCCAAACCTCAGTTCGTCGGTGGCCTTCATCCCGGGTCTCAGGGCGATCGTGGCAAGTTCACGGGGCTCGTCAGTCCTTATATTCCCATGACCAACTCCGAAAACGAAACGATCGCTGCATACATCTACTTTGACGGCCGCGCCAAGGAGGAGGTAGCAACACTATTGCGCCCTGGCGAGGAGACCTGGGTCAATAGCAGATGGGTTCAAGTACCAGACTCAGAGGGGGGTGGTCTTGCTGAGCGCGAGTTCCTCTTCCGCGAAGTTGGTCTTGAAAGATGGCTCAACGGCCTGGACCTTCAGGGCCATGACGCTGCGGAGAAGCTCGAGAAGCGCAGGCAAAAGTTTCAACGCCGCCAGCAGCGCCAAAGCATGTCGCTCGAAGGAGACGAATATGTCAGCAAGAAACGAGGCGCTCTACGATATGGGGCAGAGGATGGATCCCCCATTGAAGCAGTCTATGACTACTCGGGCTCCTCCTCGGATGACGACGAGCCACCCGAGGCCACTGGCCAGATCAAAGTTGCCATGTTTCGAGTACTTGCTTCCGGAGAGATCAAGAAAGGAGAATACTCGCCTCAGTTCGATGCTCACGATGGTGACGAGGAGGGAACTTCCGAAAAGAGCGGCGTGGATGCCGAACTCGAGCATACCACCAGCTTTGCCAAGCCAAAAGTACTGGATCCAAAGACGATCAGTACCCAAACAGTCACTGGGATCGACGGCCCGGACAAGCCTTTTGCGGTGTTCACATTCTTTTACCGCGGCGACCGTAAGTGTACTGTCCATGGACGATACTTTCCCCGTTTAGTAACTAATACACATTCTAGGCCAATTACAAAAAATTGGCGTCATGCAAACAACGAAAACACACGCTCCGGCAGGATCTGCTAAACGACGATCTGGACAGCTAGACTTCTCGAGCCTTGGTCCGTTGAAGGCCGGTGGAACGGTCGGCTTTTCGGCTTTCCGTGACCAGGTTACGGAAGCCTCCAGACGCCGCAAAGCCCGAAAGAAGAGCAATGGTAATATTGCTGATGATAGCGACGACGATGAGGAGAGCGATGGAATAGTGAATCTGGATGAGACAGATGACAAAGAAGAGGATCGGAAGTTGGCACCCGAAGATGCCAAGTTCCAAGGCGAGCTCGCGGACGGCGTAAACCGCATTCACGTACGTTGTCAATGAGATTATTTCTTCCTCTATTGCTTAATACTAACCTGTAAAATAGCTCAAGAGGGCACACTCGACAGACGCAGACGCATCTTCAACGCCCAGCACCCCGCAGCCCGGATCAAACAACGACACACCTGGCGAATTGGGCTCCAGCTTCGTTCCTCCAATCCCAACGTCATCCACGAGCGCACACGCTATCGAAAGTCTCACGACCGAAGCAATCGTGGGAAGTCCTCTCAAAAAGGCACGACCAAGTGTTGACCAAGGCGCTGTTGGCGGCGAAAAATACTCGGGTACACAGAGCCTCAGTGCTGCGCTTGGCTCCATCATGTCGACGTCCGCCCCAAGTACTCTTGCAACCGAATCGAAGCCGAATATGACGACTGGCGACGAGGAAGAGCTATAGCGCAGTTACAAAAAATGGTGCTGTAGATCTGCAAACCAGGACCTTTGCACATTCTTTTATGAGCGTTCCATACTCAGACCAACTTCCCAGATAACACAACGGGACAAGATGGCTAGGAAAAAACAGGCGGTAATGTTTTTATGGACACGAGCCCAGACATGTTAGTGCCATGAAGCATAGCCCTGCTTCACGGTGTAGAACTCACCTTCTCCAACTGGACCATGATGAATAATGTATACAGGATGGAAAGAGCTGCATAGGCAGCCGGAGCGAGGCGCGGACTGCTTCTGCTCGCCTGAAAATATTTTCCTTATTGTTTTTGTGCGGTTTGCGAGACTTGCTGTCGGAACTTGGTAGGCAGGGGAAAAGTACCTGGCTTCTATACATGCGGACAGTAATTCCACGCAACTTGGATACACGATGACATAGTGATAGCCGTGAAGTCTCACTCGCTTGCGTACGTAGGTGCGAGTGTCCGTGTCACGCACTCTTTATAATACCTACACCATAATAAGATTGCGTAACTCTTAGCATTGGATTTCGACCATGGTCCCGGTCGAGAGCCTTGTTTAGTCCAAATCGGGGCTCAAGGGCCTCATGCCGGGTACCCCTTCCCGCTGGTCTTGAGCAAGTCGACGTCTCCCCCGCTAGCTCGCAACCTGTACGCGTCGAACGTGTTCGTCAGGTCTTACTTTTTCCTTTTCTTTTAAATACATCCCAAGGTATTGCTGCCGAAGGATTTTGCCCGCCAACAATCTCCTTGTTAAAACTTCAACCCCTCAGTACCTTGAAGATAGCAAGCCTCGATTCGGGAGAGGTTCGCGATGGCACGATTGCAAACTGCTTGCCTGGCGGCGCTGGCCATAGCCGCCACCTCACACGCACACGCGGCCGGCGATACCAGTCAGAAGCCAATTGCGCCGAAGCAAGGGGGCGGAGGCTCGAGGAACCCGCTCAACGAAGATCTGGCCCAGTTCGTCCAGGAGGCGCTCGACGAGTGGCACGTCCCGGGCATGGCGGTCGGCGTCATTGACGACGACCAGATCTACACCGAGGTGAGAGGACACCCGGCGCTCTCTAGCGTCACCCGCACCGTGCTGAGGTCAAAAAACCACAGGGCTACGGGTTCGCCACGCTGCCTGACGTGCGCGCCACGGCCGACACGCTGTGGTACGGGGCGTCGACCTCCAAGGCGCAGAGCGCCGCGCTGCTGTCGCACCTCATACACTCGGGTAACCACAGCGCGTTCGCGGACGCCGGGTGGGAGACGCCAATCTCGTCGGTCATCCGCGACGACTTCGTGCTGACGGACGAGTGGGCGACGGCGCACGTCACGCTCAACGACGCGGTCAGCCACCGGACGGGAATGGGGCGGCACGACCTATCACTGCACCGGGAGCGCAACGGGCGGCCGGTGACGCCGAGGGACGCGGCGCGCAGCATGCGCCACCTGGCGATGACGGCGGAGCCGCGCGTGCGGTACTCGTACTGTAACCTCATGTACACGACGCTGGGCCACGTCGTCGAGACGGTGACGGGCGTGTGGCTGGGGGAGGCGCTGCGGACGCACCTCTGGGGCCCGTTGGGCATGGCGTCGACGTACTTTGACGCGGCTGACGCTCTGCATGCGCCGGAGCACTTTGCGGGTGGCTACGCGTGGGACGAGCGCGCGGGCAATTACACGCCCATCGACTACATGTCGGTGACGGACGTGGGCGCAGCGGGCGCGGTCATCTCCAACGTCAAGGACTACGCTAAATGGGTGCGGTGTCTGCTGCAAAAGAGCGCCCCGTTCTCAGAGGAGACGCATGCCGATATCAGGAAGCCGAGAATGTTCGTATCGGCAGACGCGAACGGCGAGATGGGCGTGTCGACGTACGGCCTTGGCTGGAGTCGGGAGACTCTGCATGGCCATGCGGTGTTCCAGCACTCGGGAGGCATGCACGCATACGGGGCAGAGGTGTTTTGGCTGCCCGAAATCAAGTTTGGCGTGGTTGCGTTCGGCAACACTGCGATGTCGTCCAATTTCGCAGAGCTAGAGGTCGTGTACCGCCTGATCGAGGACAAGTTAAACGTTCCAGCTGAGCAGAGGATCGACATACGAGCCAAGTAGGTCTGCATTGCCATGTATGGCAGGGACGTGCTTGCTAATCACCGCATTCTTTTCTACGTAGATCGATGAAGACCCGAGATAACCTGCCGACCAGGGCAAAGGCTGTTGAGAAGTTCTTCCCCGACCGGCCCGAGACGCCACAGCTAGGTTCCTTCAACGCCGGGCAGCTTGTTGGGCATTATAGGAACGAGGGTTGGGGCGATGTCACATTTACAGTGGCGGAAAATTTCGAGGGTAGCAACAAGACCGTGCTTGTTGGGCCGCGGCTGGATGCCTCATTTAGGCATACGTTCTTCTTAGAACACATGACAGGTGACTATTGGCTTGTGCATGCCTCAATGCTGGGCGACAGCCCCTACACGGCGGATTATTTGAAGGCGAAATTCGTGGCTGGAGTAGACGGAAACCCGGTCGCGATGGAACTTGATACCCAAGGCGTTGCTACACCTAGTGATGGTATTGTCCAGTTCAGAAAAGTCGACTAAAGCACGTTTATTTCATCGGATGGAAGACTGGAAAACCTCTTTAGGCTGTTAGCTTTTGCTCAGGTAGAAGTAGTCATGAAAACGATTGCAAAAGACAGGGTAGTATCCGGTCAGACTCAAAAGCTTGAATGATCAACATGGAGATTCAGTTGGCCGTTCTTAATGGAAGCGTTTCGTCATCACGTCGGAGATGCCAGAGGCAGGGAACTAGAGATGAAGCAGACAAAGTAAACGAGGGCGACCTACCAGAACCGATCAAGAGTAACATAGTAAGACTGGGCTACCAGCTGTGTATGCCTGAAGCACATAGACTCGGTAGATGACTGCACCACAGCGGAGGCTGGTCTGGAGCTCAATCAGGGAAGAATCTGTACGGGCATAAACCCTGTGCGAAGAGAAGTTTTGGTTAACATTGCTAGCGTCAATGTTCCCCTTGTTTCTTTTACGGCAAGCGCTGAGTTTCCGATAGTTGCATATCCTGCTTACCGAAGCTCTGCCTAGTGGCAGGTTAGGTACCCGGTGCTGCGGGTTGTTAGGCACGCAACGTGCAAAAATTTGGTGACCCGCCAGGCACCTGCGGGCACTGTATTATCAGCGACGGGGCCAGCCAATGTCGCGCAGGCTGACATGCCTGATGACTGTAACAGGGACCCGGGCGTTGCTGTGAATGATGGCTTTGGGGCATTGTTTACTAAATTTTTGATCTGGTCTGGCTGGAGCGCGCCCAGAATAGTGCAATTATGCAGAGCTCTACACTGTGCTGCCCCTCTTCCTTTCCTGGCGGCTGACCCCACCATCCACATCACAACCAAGCTCTTGTTTTGGGCACCCGCTATTGCGACAACCTGACTTGTCTAATAAAAGCTGTACAGCCTCTTGATCCTCCTCTCTTACACACACTCGCCCCGTTGCGCACTTCTTGTTCTTCACACCACAGAAACCACATTTTTAACCGTTTTCCTGCGATAAACACCATCAAAATGTCTGGAGGTATGTGCTGAGGCTCTGCCCCTCCTTGGGAGGGGTTGCCAACCCTGACAAACGCGACAAATTCGCAGAGCGGCTAACCTGGGAAACTATTGGTAGATTTTGAGAACGTCGCCAGTATGTGCCCGAAGCACCGGTTGCAGACCCCCCGCCGATACACAATCTAACGAGGCACTTTCAACAGGAGAATTTATCAAGTTCTACTATGAGCAGTTCGATGCGGACCGCAACAACCTGGCCTCTCTCTATGTGAGCGAAGCCCACCAACCCCTCATTCTAGCGCAAAATGACGATCTTTGACAATGGCGACGGTTTCGGTTGCTAACAGTTCCTTTCCTCTAAATTCTAGCGCGAACAATCTATGCTGACATTCGAGTCCGCTTCCGTTCTCGGTGCCAACGCCATTGTTGAGAAACTCACCGTATGACCGTCCCCGTCCTGCACCGGCCCTGCCATATTCTCTAACTCTCCGAAACAGTCCCTTCCTTTCCAGAAGGTCAAGCACCAGGTTTCTACTCTCGATGCCCAGCCCAGCATGGTTGAGGGCGGTATCGTCATTCTAGTCACCGGTCAGCTTCTTGTGAGTCAAGCCATACTTGGGAGCCATGCTGCGCCGACCACAGCGGCTAATCAAGATTATGCTACAGGTCGATGAGGAACAGCGCCCTATGAACTACACTCAGGCTTTCCAGCTTGCCCGCGATGCCGCTAGCGGACAGTACTTCGTGTTCAACGACGTCTTCAAGCTGGTCTACGGCTAAACGGTGGCGCAGGCACACCCTAGCTATAAAAAGATGGCGTATGTGAATGGCATATAGAATCGAGCGCAAGTAATAGCGAGAGGTCTTATTGGAGGTTGTTTAGAAAGTCTTCGAGGAAAGCTTTCGAGTATTTTGATGGCTGGACGCATTGGAGACTCCTTCCTAGCACGCTGTCGGTCGGGTAGAGAAGAGCGAGATGAATGAAAGCAATCAAAAAAGAATCCATTGTAAGCGATGCTGTGCAAAAATATTGTGGTAAATTCGAGTGACTTTACATAGTAGGTAGGCAGTAGTCAAATTATAATATCTACCACCTTTACACGACTCACAATTCGCTCGCAACACGGTACTGTGCCGGCAGCTTGCGCACCTTGATCAATAGTTGCTATTGCTGTCACTTAAGAAGAGGAGTAGGTCAATTTTTCTTTTCGTGAAATGAAACCTTTTCTTCTTACCTGGTCTTCGCCTCTCCCTGTCCTCCTATGTGACCTAACAAATATGCCAGTGCCCGGTATAGAATGGTGAGCTGTACAAAGAACCCCGCGCCATTGAATACAATGAATGGTACCTTGCTAGGTAGAAATCTCACACTCGCACTGTGCCGCGGGGTACTAACCGAGGGGCGCAGCACAACGTGTGCACATTAACAATGGCGGTACAAGTGGCTACGCTAGCAACCACTGTAGTTGCTGGGGCAATTGCTGTGAACGCCCATTCAAACAAACGTGCAAAAGAAACCCGACTTTGGTGTGCATGCAATGTTCAATATTGCACTTTATGCATTCTCAGCCACCACATGAGCCAGAACGAAGGGAAGAAACCAGGCGCTGGATTTGCATTTAAGCCGGCGAACAGCATCGCCTCATCCGCGCTCCCAGACTTTTCCAGGTCTCAGAAGAGACAAACCAAGAGGATCGACTCAGCACTCAGCGAGCTAGACAGCACCATGGTCAACGAACGCGCACCACCTTCAAAGTCTCTGGCAAACCGGCTGGCAGCAAGTGACAGCACTGATTCTGCTAAGGCGAAAGCGGCCGATGACGACGACGATATTAGTGCCATCGTCAACGGATGGGCCTCGAGCAAGAGCAGCGACCGCGCAGAGTCGACACCTTCATTTCCACAAGCCAAATCGGTGCGCCAATTTGGACACCCGACGAAACTAGTATCGTCTCGGAAGCAGAAGGCCAATGTCTTTATTCGCCAGACAACCCGTCCAGAGCATCACATCACCAGCACCAAGGTCAACGCTCCGAAGGCCCGGACGTATACCGATCGCAAGCCCCCTCCGCCGCCCGTCTTCAACTCGAATCAGGCCGAAAAACCCTCCCGCGGCAGGTCCGGCGAGGAGATCTTCTACACCGATCCTGCCAAAGCCAGCGCAGACCTGAAGGCTTTGCTTGAAGGCGGCATGGAAGATGAAGCTGATGAGGACGCCCAGCAAGGACCTGCGATACCCGACGGTACTTCTGGCGGACAGAAGCCGGAAAATACAAACAAGAACAACGGAAAGCAACGAATAAGCAAAGATGGCAAGATAGATGGCCTTAAAGTCCGGCTGTTACCTCATCAAGTGGAGGGAGTCGAATGGATGCTTGGTCGTGAACTGGGCCCTGTGAAGCGAGGCACCGTCCCCAAAGGCGGGCTGCTCGCAGATGATATGGGTCTCGGCAAAACCCTTCAGACCGTCTCTCTCATTCTATCAAATCTGAAACCGGAGAAGGGCTCGGACGCTTGGAAGCCTCAATATGAACAGATGGAAAAGACTACTCTGGTCGTCGCCCCGTTAGCACTTATTCGTCAATGGGAGCATGAAATCAACGACAAGGTGGAAAAGGCAACTGGATTAAAGGTGCATGTCCACCACGGCCCGCAACGGACAAAGAATTACAAGGACCTCACCAAATATAATGTTGTCATTACAACGTATCAGATTTTGGTATCAGATCACGGCAACTCCTCAGAGACCGAAGATGGCAAGAAGACTGGCTGCTTCGGGCCAACATGGTGGCGTGTTGTCCTGGATGAAGCTCACACCATCAAAAACCGCAACGCCAAGACAACAAAGGCGTGCTATGCATTGCGCTCAGAGTATCGCTGGTGCTTGACCGGTACACCGATGCAGAACAATCTGGACGAATTGCAGTCACTTATTAGATTCCTACGGATCAAGCCATATGACGAGCTGCGCCAGTGGAGAGACCACATTGACCAGCCCTTGAAGAATGGCAAAGGGCATATCGCAATCGGGCGTCTACATAGTGTCCTCCAGTGCTTCATGAAACGACGCACAAAGAGTATTCTCAAGGAAGAGGGTGCCCTGAAGCCAGGAGGCAAGACTGCTGACGGTGACGAAGACGATCCAGGCCCTGGTTTCAAACATACCGAACGAAAGGTTGTTACCGTCGCCGCTGAGCTGTCAGCAGCAGAGCGTCAATTTTATGACCGCCTAGAGGATCGCACCGGCGAGAGTATGAAGCGTATGATGGAAGAAAAGCTCAGCTATCTGAACGCCTTTACACTGCTGCTGCGCTTGAGACAAGCTTGCAATCACCCGAAGCTTGTCGAGGGCAAAATTGAGAAAGATCGCGATGCTATGACGACAGACAGTAGTCAGAGTCAAAGCCAAAAGTCACAGGAGTCTGAAATGGATTCTATGGCAGATATGTTTTCTGGGATGGGCTTGGAATCTAGGAAATGCGGTGTTTGCTCTATGGAACTCTCAAAAGATGATGCGGCACAAGGACTCAGCACTTGCTCGTCTTGCAAGGAAGACATGGTCCAGTTTAAAGAGTTTGGAAAGAGCAAGAAGAAGACGAAGAAGATGAAGAAGATGAAGAAGAACAAGACCAAGTCGAAATCCAGATCATCAAAGTCACCCAATATACGACAAGTCGAGGGAAAGCAAAACGTTACAACCAGCCAAGTGACACGACGCCCGCGAAATCGAAATACTGTTATCGACAGCGATGATGAAGACGATGTCGAGGGCAGCTGGCTTGTCTCGGACGGTGAAAGGGGCCCTTTGAATCTAGGCAAAGCTGGGGGCGAGGAAGATGAGAATGCCGCGGGCCCTACAGAGTGGCTTCGGTCCGAGTCGGAAGAGTCTGAAGACGAAGACCAGAGCAACTTAAGCAGCTTCGTCGTGGATGATGAGAATGAAGCAAAGCCCTCACAGGACAACGACGATTCTCTGTTGTCAATTGACGCTTTGACTAGACAGCTGCAGTCACAGACACTAGAGGACAAACCAACAGCTGCCTCTCGGGCTTCCACCACAGAGCAAGGGGAGGACAGCGAAGATAGCTCTGTGGAGGAATCGTCAAGCTCCGTTTCTGGTATTGACGAGTCGGAGCTCTACTCTGATGACGATGATGTGCGTCCAGCGCCAGGGTCGAGCCAAATTGTGGCCTCAGCAAAGATTCGCGAGCTCAGCCGCATTCTGCACGCTGAAGCTCATGAGCATAAGTTCATCGTCTTTTCCCAGTTCACATCCATGCTGGACCTGGTTGAGCCCTTTATTCGCAGGGATGGCTTCAAGTTTACGCGCTATGACGGCAGCATGCGCAATGATGAGCGTGAGGAGAGCCTGCGCCGGCTCCGCGAGGACAAGCATTGCCGTGTGCTCCTGTGCAGTCTCAAGTGCGGTAGCCTGGGTCTCAACCTCACAGCCGCCACGCGCGTCGTCATCATTGAGCCTTTTTGGAATCCGGTACGTTCTCCCCTCCTTTCAATACCGACTGCCCCCTCTAACCATGATTCCAGTTTGTCGAGGAGCAAGCCATTGACCGTGTCCACCGCCTCAATCAGACTGTCGACGTGATCGTCTACAAGCTCACCGTCGCCAACACGGTCGAGGAGCGCATCGTGGACCTGCAGGAGAAGAAGCGCCTGCTTGCTGAGCAGACCATCGATATGGGCGCCAGGAAGGGTGCGCTCAAGCTCGGCCTCAATGAGATCATCGACATGTTCAAGCCTGGCGCCCACCTTGCGAGCAACTCCATCGGGCACGGCCTCCGTGAGCAGATGCAAGCAGCGGTGCGACTTACTGATGGGAGCGTTGGCAGGAGGACGCCGCCGAAGCGAGAGGAGAGCTCCGTCTACGGACGGCGTTGGTAATGCTCATTTTGCCAGAGACGATGATCTCCTTTTTGCAGGTGTATATGGAAAGGGGGTGGGTTGCTTGTTCGTTTATGATTACTACCGTACGGGATATCATTTTCCGAGATCATATTAGCGGCATGAGAAACATGGCGTAGCATAAGATGTGGGATTGCACGAGGAGTCGCCCGTTTGGGCTCTCACGATATTGGACGGCTTTGCTTTTATTGATAGAATGATGACGATGTTCACAATACCGTAGAAGACGCAACGATACATGATCACTGAAGCAGTGACGCGTAATTACTAAAGAAATTGTCTCCATGAACCCATATGTTCAAACAAAACGTGTCGCTAGCTAGCTACAGTCATGAAGTGATGCTACTGCCCGGCCCCTTGTTTTCCATCTCGCACTGTCCTCCTGCATTGAAAGCGCGAAACCAATAAACCACCCCATAATGCACGCGAGCTAAAACTCGTCCTACTATGTGTCGAAGAAGATCCTGCACAATGTCTTTGTGGTCCCTTGCGCGTATTAGTAGCCGCCGGGCTGGCGGTAGTAGTCGTTGGGGTTCGGCGCACTGGGGCCTTCCGGGGCGGACGCGCCAGGCGGAACATATGGCTTGTACTGAGGTGCGCCGCCACCGACGCCGGGAGCTTGCGGCGGCTGGCCGGTAGGAACGGGGGGAGGCGCCTGTTCAGGCGGCGCGTAGCTCTGGTAGTGTGGTTGCGAAGGCGCCTGCTGCTGGTGCGCGGGCGGTGAAGTGGCAGCGTCGTCCGGGGGAGGGTAGAAGCCGTTGGGGTTATGCGGAGCAATGGGGGAGTCGTATACGGACGTCGCAAGCTCTTGCGCGCCGTAGGTGCTCTGGGGCCGCTGCAGGGGCTGCAGGGCAGGAGGCTGTTGCGGCTGCTGCGACTGTTGCTGTTGCTGGGCCGGTGGATGGTACATTTGCTGCGGCTGCGGCGAATAGGGTGTGTATCCCTGAGCCTGAGGCGGCGGTGATGTGCTGCTACTGTTGGGCACAGGCTGTTGCGTGGAGGAGGGGATGCGGGGTGTCGGGTCGCGAGGGGGGTACTGCTGCTGGTGGCCCAGGGGAGGTTGGTTACCGACCTGGGACGGCACTTCAGCTCCGCCTACGTAAAACGGAGCGTTGCCCGGTTGGCCGCCGCCAGGTGGGAAGTTGGGAGGAGGAGAGGAGGTTTGGTAGCCGTGCTCTGGGCCAACTTGGGGCGCGGGGCCGTAGTATTGATTGGGCTCCTGTGACGGGGGTGGCTGGTTGGGATAGCCTCCAGCCTGAGGGTAGCCTTGACCGGGACGTATAGCATATTGCTGATAGTTGTGCTGCGGGGGGTGCGCCATGGAGGACTCGAGAAGTGATTCGTAGTCGCGGCGTGCCTTGATGAACTTTTCATTGAGCTGTGTAAAGTCGTCTGATATACAGTATTAGCATATAATGGCTACTTGAGGCATCACACAACCTACCTTTTTTCTGGGAATACTTTTCGATCAGCTTGATCAGCTTTGGACGAATCGCTAGTGTTTGGTGATAGAGTTTCTAGAAAATGTTAGCACGTTCGCGCTACCGTGGCTTTGCTCAGGTACGGATTTCTTCTTACTGAAATCTCCTCATTGTCTTCCTCCCGAGGACCTGTGTTAGAGGCGCTCAGAAGAGTCAGGAGCTTCTCCACGTTCTTTATTTCAGCAAAGACCTCGGCCTCCATTTGCGCCTCTCTCTGTAGCTCATCGGGGGTTGGGTCCGTGAGCTTCTCGACGTAGTTGAGAGGGAAGATGCCAGTGTTGCCCTTGAGGGAACCCCGCCACCAGTCTTTGTAAACACTCTCGAGGACGGCAATCACGTCGCCCTTTTTGAACTCGAGCTCGCCGGGTTCAGAGGGCGCAAAGTCGAACAATGCACGCACTCTGCTAACGGTGGCAGCCGTGGTACCGGCGGTGACGGGAGGGGCCGGTGCGGCGTCGTCGGCGGTCGAGGAGCCGGGTTGGGCAGAGGTAGAGGATGCGGCAGCTTTCTTGCGGTCCTCTTCCTGCAAGCTCAGCTTGAGCGCCATCTGCAGCTCGTCGTCCTCCTTTTGCCTGTCCGAGGCAGTGAGACCCTGCTTCTGCGGCGCACTGGGGGCTTGCAACGTGGGGTTGGTTTGCTTCAGTCGGTAGTAGGCGTCGTACATGATGCCAAGCTCGGCATCCTTGCTAAACATATCACTCCAATCCTTCATTTTTTCCAGAATCTTGCCCTTGACTTGTTGATGCGTGTTTCGGTCGTTGGCAAGCTTGAGGAGGGCGTCGGTAAAGGCGCGACTGGAGACTTCGCGGTGCATGGGCTTTCCACAGTTCTGGCAGAGAGCGTGCGCGAGCTGGGGGGGTGTTTAGCATGTGGCGGAAACAGAAGGGAGGCACGGGATTGCTACCTCGAGTGTGTATAGTTGGACGTTCGCGTTACGATGCGCGAGACGCTTGATCATACTCTGGACCGCCTCCTTTGGGCCGGTTGGATCGCCAGTAGCCTTGTCGCAAACCTCCATAATGGCGCCCCAGTCCTCGGAGGTGAGGTTCTCGTCTGTCGCCTTGGCTAGGAGAGAGTTAGAATCACAGTGGCGAGCAGTGCGTTTGACCCCGTCACACGACCTACCGACGGCATCGTCAAAAGGACCGACCGCGGCCGCTCGGAACATGGCTGCGGTTGGTTGAGTCGAGAGGCAGGAAGGTTGGACGGCAGGCGAGGGGAGATCTGCGGTATCTGGAGGATCTGGTAATTAATTTGCTATTGGTAGATGGTGTTGAGTATGGTCCAGCTGGGCGTCGAGTCGATGCAGAGGCTGTCGAATTAAAGAGAAGAGGTGCAGTGGCGAGCTCCGTGGCCAAGCAAGGTTGTAACTAGTGGGTGGACGTCAGCCATTCTCAGGCTGAATGGAGCAGTTCGTCATCAGGACGCGAAGGCTGGTGGCCAAGTGGGGTAGGTCACTACCTACGGTTTTCCATGGTGTGTCACCAGGATTTAAGGCGCAGCGGACAGGGCGGGTAAAATGGGCAAGAAGTATAAAACGAGGTCAAGCTGAATAAAGAAAGAAGGGAAAAAAGAAGGAAAAAAACCCCCCCAGAAAAAAAAGGGCAAAATCGGTAAAGGAAGAAACAGACAACAAAACACAACCCCTATTCTTAGGGTGCATGTTTGCAAATCGATCCCCGTACAAGTGAAAGGGCGTGTATAGCGGGCTGTTGGACTAGTGGAAACTTGCGACAATGTTCAAGGACCACTTCTCTTGAGAAATCTTTGAATCTCAATCAGGTGATGTAGAAATTGACGTTCTACCTAATAATAATAGAGGAGTGAATTAACGCTTTTGACTGGTCTCTTTGATCCTCAACTTGTAAAACCGGGCGGAGAGCGCACCCTTGTTTTAGCGTCCCAGGCCACTGTCTTGTATTTTAATATACCTAGCACTGCCAGGCTTTGCAGCCACCTACAGGTACTAAATGTAACCCGTAATGATCACCTGCTGCTGCTGGACAAGGCGAGCCAAGAGCGGCAGCGGCAGAAGCATCATGGCAGCCAGCCCTATAGGGCCACGCGGCTCTGAGAAGCGAGGTTCACAGTTAGTAGTCTGAGAGCTATAGAATGTGCTTTATAGTTCTTTTGCTTCCTGGAGTCCCAAAGTAGTACCTTGTAGATGGTGTGTGTCACGTACGAAGATGCACCTTTCATTTTCCCTCATCACCTCGAATTTACCTACATACCTACCTGCCATGCCGCTTGAGATCAATGTCAGAGCAGCTGAAACCGAGCCAAACACATCGTCGCGGTTTCGTTTGCATTTGCGGAATTAAAACAACCCAAGCTTGATGGACCAGAAGTGGATGAGAGACGACTGCATAATAATCAATCGTCTAACAATCCTACTTCCTAGGTACTACGCAAAAGTAATCCGTACTGACAACCCTACCTAGGTTAGTCACCAGCCACAGGTAACAGCAAACTGCCAGCCGAGCCGTGTACTGGCAGCACAGACACGAAATTGCCGAATTTGCAGATCACTGTGGATTGACAGCTGTTTTGCGATACGTGGCACGGAACAGGACAAGAGAGGTCTCCTCGGATGGCTGGCGGTGGCACACTTTACACCCCAAGACTTGGTGTGCGCCCACGGTAACACGACAGCTAGGTAGGTAGGCAGACCTGCAGCATTATGTGCGGTGGGTGCGGAGTAGGTAGGTAGGCAGGCAGGGGCTTGCTTTGTTTGAATGTGGCCGTCGTTGACTCACTCGTTCACGAGATGCCTAGCCGAATCATGGGGATTTCGTGAATGAGTTCGGTTCAACTTGCATTGCATTGGTGCCGTGGTGCCGTGGTGCCGTCGGAGTAGCCGACAAGATCACGACCATGAGCCAATGGCTCTCGCCCCCTGCTCCTGTCTGGACAAGAATTCACAGACAAGATCAGGGCGAGTGGTGCAGAATTCTCGACATCAAGGTTGCACAATCCGAATAAGCGTGCCTAGATACGATCTGGTAGCCTAATAAACGGGCGTGCCTTTTGTTATCCACAATTGCAGTACGGTTACTTTTTCATATGTACATCGGTAGGTAGGTAGTTATGTAGGTACCTGCGAACTTGGTATCTCCGGCGAGCGAGCGCGACTGCTATCGGCGACTTGCGGGTATCGACTACTGCATCGGGACCTGACCTGTGGGGCAATCAACGGGCGCCAGAAAGGTATCAACAAGCTGCAAGTGGGTATAGGATACCTGGGTTCATGTAGTCCCTGTCATGGCTGCCTTGTCCCTCTTGTCTCTCTCTGCCTGTCTTCCGTCCCCATGGGCGAGCCAAGAGCCATCCATGATGGACACGCTCTAGCGCCGTCCAACCCTGCCTTGCTCCATCAGCTTAGCAAGGTACCTGCTTCATCAAAGGCCCGCCTACCAATTTTCAGGTACCACGATACCAAACGCCCCCCCCCCCCGGCACCCGCTTTCTTTTCTCCTTCTTCTCCACGACCTAACTACCTAGGTAGTTACTGAGTTACCTGTTGGCGCTGATGAAGGAGGTAGGGTCGCCCTGCCATCTATCGGCCTGCCCATTGCTCATTGCGTTATCGACGCTGCTGTTCGAGTCACCCTCCCATCCCATCCCATCCCATCTCCCATCTCTCATCTCCCATCAACCTCCGTTCTCCGCCTCCTCCTCCTCCTCATCCTCCTCCTCCTCCTCTTCTCCTCAACCTCTGTCCTCCCCCGATCTCAGCCCCTCCATCTTTTACTCCCTTTGATCCTACTAATTAGCTTCCTTCTTCCCTCCCCTATCACTAGCCTCTCCCGCGACTACCGGCCTATGACGAAAGCTACCTACCTACTACATATCTATCGGATCAGCATCACGAGGTCCCCCGACCTGCCGCTACGAATGACCCGGCCTCGGACCCATCCCCCATCACACATCGCCGATAAACCCAAGGCCACTTGACGAGCTCAACCATCGCCCACTCATCTTCGATACATATACTCTCTGCGCTCTATCTATTCTGGGGCCGTCCTCGCACCACGCCTCGTCGTCCTCCTGTGCGCTGCCTTGAGCTACCCTTGTGTCAGCTGCTGTCCGACCATCACTGGTGACTACCTCTAGGTAGCTACCTAGCCACCACCACCACCACCGATCCTCTCTCTACCTATCTACCTCTCCATCTCTCTGTCCGCTTCACCCACGACGACAGGGCTTCATATCGCATTGCATACACCGTTCACTATCGACTACAAATCGACGACGATGGAAGAGCGCACTTCTACCACCTAATCGTCCCCCATCACCACCTCCGCCGTCCTTGTCCTCGTCCCCGACCCCGTCTGTCCAACTCCTTACCCTCTCTGTCTTACACACCATGCATCAACAGGCAAGGATACCACAGAGGAAAGCCTCGTCTCCCGCACCATCACCGCAGATTCCATCGTCCCGCAATGTACCCGGTGCTGATGCTGGCATCGGCGGCGCTCGTCCCCGAGCCGCATCTTCTCTTTCCACCAACCAGCCTGCCCAGGCTTCGACAGCTGGTGATGCTCCAACGGTCTTAGGCTTACCCGCCGATTCTGTCCAGGAAGCTGGACCAGATAGTACAGGTGCGCCGAACCAACCCCGACAGAACCCCCCCCCTCCCTGGCCGCCGCGCCAAAGCTAACAACTCGATAGAATTTCTACACCAAAGCTGCCGCAGTGTCTGGACTCTAGGATGCAGATTCGGCCTCTGCGCTCCTCTAATGGAGTAGTCAAGGTGAATAAATGGGTACGTGCCGTCTCCGTCCTCGAGTCCCTCCTACTTCTAACACCTGATGCAGTATCAAATAGAGACAGATGAAATTGATGACTTCCGAGAGGAGCTCAGGACCTGGAAAGCCTGTGGCAGTATAGAAAGTCTCCCGCCGCCGATGGTCATTGAGGTGTACCTAGATGCATCATCACTCAAGGAAAGCCAAAGTCTAATTACCGTGGACGAGCAAGGAAAACGATGGGATGTCATGGAACAGCTGCAATCGTCCAGGTCAAGCGATGCCACCTCGCCTAACACATTCACCCGCAACACAGAAGTCGTCTTGGAACGTTGGACCGTGGATCTGATACCCAACAGCTTCCCTCCCACCGAAGACTTTGGCCCCATCCTCCCAACAATTTACAAGAAGGCCATTGTCTTTTTCAGATCCCTCTTTATAACTACCAGACTTTTACCGGCCTGGAAGTTCACTAGCCAGGGCAGGGCAAAAGGCTGCGTGGCCGCGCTCTCCCCTCGTTGCAGGATTCTTATGCAACGTCCCAGCAGGAGATCCCCGGATCTGTTGAGGGCCCCCATCGATGGCCGACCCGACACTGTTACAGAGTACTGGTTTGGAGATTTGGATGTCCCAGTTGGTCGTTTGAAAATGTCGGTCACGTACCGAAACGAATGCAGCTTTAGAGTCGACGATGCCGAGTCGCTGCTGAGTTCCAGGTTCATGGGCATTGACGAAAACTATTTCAGGCCTTCCATACCCCAGAGAGTCAGTTCACCAGGGATTACACAACCAGAGGTTGGCTCGTTACGGGACCATCGAAGAATGACTAGTATCGGTGATGTTCAGCAGACCTACGGGAGCCTGTCAACCTTCCATGGCGACGGGCCCCTAGGAACCAGCCCCATGTCTACTCTCAGATCTGTCAAGGTTCCTGGCTCTGACACGAGCTCGCCACCAGCTTCCTTACCCAAGCATTCGGACTTGGATACCCCCAACTCGCTGCCCATTGGCACCAGGGGCCAATCCAGTCGCCATGGAACCCGACCTGATGTGTCTGCCAGAAGGCCATCCATCTCGTTTCAGCCGTTCAAGGCCGGCTCTCTGTCTGGATCCCCCGTGCCGCGATCTCTTGAACCAGAGTCGCCGGCGTCACTGCAGGGCCGGACTCCAACATTCCCAACGATGCAACCTAGGCAGCGAACATCGTTGACAGCTGGTATGCCGGCATCTTTGCGGGGCGGGCCTCCACAACAACCAGACAATCCCGTTATCGGCTCGCCACGCCCATCATCTTCAAACCGCTACAGCAGTAGTTTCACACACCGACGAAATCGCCCATCTGTTAGCGGACCAAGCCGTGGAGGGCCCGATGATGAGCAGGGTAGCAGCGGGAGACAGAGTCTTGCCTCTTCGGTCGCTCAGCCCGGCTCTGGGTTCTTGGCTGAGCCGGATAACACCAGCTCAGGGTCACTGCCTACCGATGACGATGGAATATCTGACTTCTTGAAGGTTCTAGATAGCAGGAAGACACTGAAGAGTTTCGAACCAGCAAAACGGGACTCAGCGGCGAACAAGACTGTTGCGCAGTTGTCTAGGTTTCACCTAATGCGGGAGTCGAACAATGCGTTGGGAGATTCCATGACTTCGTCAATGCAGCTGCAGCGTTCCTCAAGTTCCTCGAGTCGACAACTGACAAGCATACCTGGAATGGTTGCGCCGGCGTCAATGTCGCCATCTTCATCGTCGCCTGGCAAGCCCATCTCTCCACACACGCCTCACACGCCCGCAATTCCATCTCGCCTTAGCGAAAACTCAATCGTCGATCATTCTGAGGAGCGCTCTAGGGCGGTTTCTCGGCCGACACGTCCTCGAGGTCCATCCATTCCGGAGTCAAGTCGCCAAAACACCATCACCCAAGAGCGTACCACTGCCATTGACATACCGCTATCACCTCGGCTCGGCTCACATCAAAGACGATCAAGCTCAGTCGCGCAGCAACCCAGGGCTACTGGTGATGACGAAGAAACCGATTCGGCTTTTGCAAATCGAAGTTTCAGCTTGGGGGCGGAAGATAGAGAGCCCCCGAATCTTAGTAAACTCCTTGGCCGCGAAATGCAACTTGATGATGAATCTGCTGCACGAGAAAGCCCGCCTAACAGTCTGCGCCCTGCGCCAGAGATTCGATCAGCCAGTGTCTCCATGGCGATGCTCCGCGGATCTACAGAAGAAACGCCCCCGGATGGCCTAATTTCTGCTGCACAATCATCCTCGCCGTTTCAACGGAAGCGGTATGCCGGAATGAGCGCTGGCCGTGGCCAAACGCCCCCGCCACAGTCTATGCAGCCCACTCGAGGCAGCTACACGGGTAATTCCAGCAGCCGTCTTGTCCGTGGCGACGACGAGTCGGTCGGCGACGAACCGCTCATATTTACGCTGTCGGAGATGGATGCTCAGGGCCGTCGCAGCATAGAGGAAGGGCGGGGTAGTGTAAATACAGGGAGCAACAACGGCTCAGAGAGGGCCATGTTTGAGCCTCGCGGCACTACCAGAAGAGGTTGGTAAATTGAATTTGGACATACTGAAGCATGAAAAAATGTATAAAAGGGATGGGAGATTATCCCCGTCACAGATAACAGCTTGGTATAGATAGAGTAAATGACACAACGATGGCACCTCTACAAGCTTCCACTTTGCTGTGCTGGTAACGTGGCCCCTAATGTTTGCGGCGGTTTCTAAGCATCAGATATTCGCGGCTAAATGCATGGTAGATGGCTGGTGGGAGTTGCAACACCTGTCGCGACAGCCGTCCGAGCGCTGAAATTCAAAACGAGGGTGGGTGGCTTTGAAATACTAAGGAAAAGGAAGAGGGCTAGTATAGTTAAGATAGTTAAGATGGTCAAGATGGTCACGTCCAGCCAGTAGCGATAGCCAACATAGGCGGTCGCGGCCTGTACTAAAGAGCTGGACGTTCGCACTGGAATAAAGCAGGAGATCAACCCGAGCCATGACACCGTCTAGGGGCAGACTTTGGACCAAGAAACCTCCACCATGGCATTGTCAGACCACAACGACGCGGGGTGCGAGCAGATCGAGCCAGGGAGAGAGGGCAATGAAGAGAGCAGCACCATGCCACCCCCAAGAAAGAATGGAGAAAATAGGGATTCTATATGGTACATGGACACATGGCGCTTCACAAAGGTTGTGCAATGTGTTGTTATTGTCTTGAACGCCTAATGCAGCTATATAAAATATCAATCAGAATGGTATCGAGAAATTGTGACCTGAGGATAGCAAAATAAGCGAGCCGAAAAATCGAAATAAAAATGTCCTTTGCTACTTTTTCCCGTCCTTGTCGTCGTCGTCTTCATCGTCGTCGTCGTCATCCGATCCCTTGCTTCCTTCTTCATCATCATCGTCGTCGTCTATTTCCCAATCCTGCTGCGGCCGGCGGCCTTGAACGACTGGCGCGCTGTCGCCATCTTTAGCGTCGCCATCATCGCCATCGCCATCGTCTTTGTTGCTCTCGTCGTCATCCTTGACCGCGATCGGACTGCTGTCCTGGACAAACAGGCTCGACTCGGGGTCCACGGAGCCCACGGAGGCGGTGTGTGGCGGCGTGGTCGAGATCCGCCGGGGCGATAGGGGCCCGATAAAGAGCGAAGGGCTGCAGATCCGGCTATCTGCCAGCGTGTCGGCGACGGGCAAGGTCTCGTCCATGGCCGCGTATTGGCTCTGGCTGTCGTTGCCGTGGGCCATTTCGGTATCATCATGCTCCGCGTCTCGGGACGAGTCAGGCGTGGCCATTTCCGTGTCGTCGGCGTCCAGGACAATGACCGGGGGGCCATGAGACTGGGGTCCGGCGCTTTGGTCGTCGTTGTCGCCCGGGTTGTCTTCATCGGTGCCATGGCCACTATCATCATGATCATCGCGCACGTCCATTCTCCAGTCGTCCCTCTCCCGCTCCACGTGGACGGCACTTTCGACGGTGCTCACCTCCTCGTCGGAGGGCATGTACAGGATGCTCAACGCGCAGAGCTGGCGGAAGCGGGCCATGCGCTCGTCCGCGGCCGACTTGGGCTGACCGGTGATTTCGTTCATCTGCGCGACGAAGTCGTGGTCACGGATACAGCGATGGGTCCCGCCGCCGTTGAGGAAGATGTCGTAGTCCCAGAACTCGACAGCGTGGGTGCCGCGCAAGCACCACATATTGTCCATGCCTTGGATGGTGTACATGTTGCGCTGCAGGCGAAAGTTGGGCTGGTTGATCGTGTGGTTCTTGTCGAAGCGCACCTTGCCGAGGGTCTCGTGCCGGCGGCGCATCTGCGACGGGTTGCTGGCGCGCAGGTAGATGCCGACGCGCTTGAGGCGGCGGGCTTCCGGCAGCCAAGAGAGCGGCTGAATGCGGCGCGAGATGAAGCGACCAGAGGGGTTGATCTCGTAGACAACCTCGAAGGAGCCGATCCAGAACAGCTCAATGTCCTGGATTCGCTGCAGGCGCGGGCCGATGCCACGGGCAAAGCGACCTAGTTCGCCGAGAGACGAGAAGCAGAACTTGTTGAGGCTGTAGAACAAGTTCGTAGCGATATAGCACCACTGCCGGCCGACCAGCAGTGGCGCGAGCAGCTCATTGGGCTTCTGAGCGTAGGTTAGGCTGAACGGGCCCTCGCCGATGAGGAAGCGTCGCAGCAGCCGCAAGTTCGTGCCCTCTGGGTCCAGTTCGTCATTGGGACGGACGAGGACATGAGTTTCGTCGGGGCACTTGTGCTCGTCGAGTCGCGAGACAACGTGTACCGGCTTGTCGGGAAAGACGAGAACATACCCGAGGATCTTGACTAAAATCTTTGGTGGGAATGGCCGCTCGAAACGGAACGGGACGGACACGGGTTCGTCGCGCGCCGAGCCAATTAGGCTCTCTCGCCGGGCTGCGGTTTCCGCCGCAAGTTCTGTTGGATTTGGCACTCTTAGGCGCAGCATAGGATGAAGCAATGCGGAAGAATTTTCTTCTTTGCATGCGAGTTTGTAAAGAGTATCATACTTTAGATTGTCGTCGTTGCCGCGGAGCAACATGGCGAGCTTGGCTTTCCAGGTCTAATTCTCAGGTTAGCATCATCTTGCGGCGGCGTCATCGGCCTTCAAACCCCAGAAATTCACTTACTTTCTTGATTTTCCTCGTCCCCGCTCGATTTCGGGATCGCTGCTGCAGCTCGGTATTCCGCTCCCTGGCTTCCCGCAGCCGCGTTCTAGTCGAGGTTCCCGCGGCTAGGGCTAGACGCAGGTTTCGTCGGAGTCGTTTAATCCTCAGCTTTCTTCGAAGCGCAGCCTCTCTCCTGTCTTTGAAAGACGGCTCGCATGATTTCAGGCAATCCCCTTCGAAATCGACGTCCGACTGCGAGTCATTGCTATCATCATCACTATCAGTGATGTCTTCGAGTTGAGGTTCGTCCATGACGGATGAGCAGAGGAGAGAAGCTGTGTGGGAGAAGGAGGAAGAAGAATCAGTATATAGAAATAAAAGGGAAGGAGAAGGAAATGGGTTGTTGGAGAGAGGAAAAGTGATGAATTTCTAGTAGGAAGAAAGAAGATGGATGTGCTGGCTGGCAGCCGCGTGATGTGTTGGTTTGTGGTTTGCAGCCGCGCGATGCGTCGGTTTGCAGCTGCACGCAGCTGGCAACCAACCAAACGGAGAACATAGAGAGCCACCAGAGATTCGGTCTCATTCTCTCCTGCCTTTCCCAATGCTTTCTTGAAATTTCCACCTCTCCAGGAAAGGTGTTGGTTGGCAGCCGCACCAGCTGGCGACCAACGATACCATCAACAAGACGAGAAACGGAGAACTTCTAGAGGTTCCATTTCATTCTCTCCTCCGTTCGCCAAGGCATTCTCAAAAATCCCTTTTCTCTCTCTAGGACCCCCCATTCCCTTTTCAACCACATTTTCACTTCCCCTCTCCCTCCCCCTCCCCGAGCTCCCTCCTCCTCTCCTGCCAGAAGCCCTTGCCGTAGCTCACCAGGATCTCCTCCCCCTTTCTGATGCCGTCCTTGTTCTTCTTCCCGCCCAGCGCCCACACGCCGACGCACATCTCCCCCCAGCGCTCGCACCAGGCCGGCCGGAACTCGGCGTTGGGCCGCTCGGCCACGCCGCGGTAGTCGTTGACGAAGCGCGCCTCGTTGCCGTGGCGGGCCGCGTCGACGGCGGCGTCGGCGTCGCGGTCCAGCCACAGGTCGTAGTCGGAGGCGGCGTCCGCGCCGGCGCTCGAGTGCCACGCGGCCGAGGTAGGCGAGGACGAGGCCGCCGGGGGCGGTCCCGCGCGGCGAAGAGGCCACGCTGGCCGCGGGCCGGGTGCGAGGCGGCGGAGGCGGGGATGGGCTGGATCTTGACGCGCGGGCACGGCAGGGACGTCTCGGAGGCGGGTATGATGGGGGGAGCGTCGGGGGAGGCCGGGCTGGAGGAGGAGGAGGAGGAGGAGGAGGAGGAGGAGGAGGAGGAGGCAGGCTTGGTTCGGATGGCGGCGAGATGGGCAGGTGTCAAGTCTTTGCCGTGGAGCGGGGCCGTGAGGTAGGGTAGATGGTCAGGCCAGTTCTTGGGCAGCGGCGGCATGATGGAGGCTGCTAGGATTTGTAGGCAGGTAGTATGTGTGAATGTAGAGTGCAAACGAGGTGGTGGACAAGCCAAGGGGGGCGGGTACTTTCCAGCACGTCAAAAGACGTTGCTTTCTGAGGTCGCGTTCGTGCAGAAATCCTTTTCCAAGAGTTTTCTATTTTTCACATCTTTCTTTAATCTTATATCTTAAATTCGTTTGCTGTTTTGCTTGCCTTTTTCTATATTCGTTACCGTCTCTCATCTTGGCGTTCTCTTGCTACCCTATATCGCACCTGTCCTCTTTACTCAAACGTCATTTTCATCCAAACAAAAATATCTCAACAACGCAGTATTTTATTGCCCTCCACCAAGTCTATCAGTCTTGCTCAAGCCTGTTGCTGCTGCTCCTGCATGAAACTCAGTGACGATGGTCATGGCCTTGTGCGATCCCGAGGATGATGCTCCCTGCAGACATTGCCCACCGCTCTTGCTAAGGCGGAGGCATCCACCGCAGTGCAGTAATCGCTCAGGCACAAGTTGATATACGGCCTCATTATATCCTGCGTCTTCCAAGCACACAGACACTGACGGTCAGTCAGTCTGCATTTGGTCATCTTGAGAGCCGCACCGATGCATCTCCTCTGTGGAAACGGAACGAGGTTAGCAGACTGGACAGATGATCAAGACACCACGACCATGTATTCATTCGCGCTACCCCTCTTCGGTAGATAAGAGTAATCACGCGGTTCCAAGCGCTGAAAAAAAAAAACGTACGGGACAAGTGGGAAGGAGAAAAATGTCGAACAGGGCTGCGGCGAGGCCGGCGAGGGAGGCGAAGACGACAGCGACCTTCATTGTTAGCTGGCTGTGATGGGAGCTGACGATATCGGCGATGCAAAAGACAATCGGTCATTTACAGGAGGAGGAGGAAGAGTGTGGCGGTACGTTTCGTTTATGTAGGAACTAATTGTAACTGATTGCGGCCTGGACGCGGAGGACTGTTCACGAGGCCCATGTTGTTGGTCGGCCAGGTATTAGTGCGCCACGCTTTCTCAATCTATCACAATTGAAGACTCGGAGGAAACCACAGAAACCTCGCTATCGTTGGTTTCAATCATCTGGCGTCGGGCACCGCCGTAGGTTTGCGCCGCGTCTCTGCTGGTGCTCTGCTAATCGCTGCCCGGCGTAGAATGGAAGACATCCGAAAACAAAAGAAAGAGCTAAGTTGAATCACAGCTTCTGTGATGCTCAACCTTGTCTATTTTGTGTACCACACGTGAGCAAGCTATCGTAGTTCCAGTTTCGGATCCCATCGTCACGCCCACACCTTCTTCTTGTTTCATATATACACAAGGCAGCTTGCTTTCTCTTTTTATCCTTGCTCCTCCAAACAAGTCTCTTTTGCTTTCTCTTATCCTTGCTCCGCCAAACAAGTCTATTCTGTCATGCTCTACACAACAATGGTATGGTATTAACTCAACTCGGCTGCAAAAAGAACAATAAATTCGCTGCTTCCATGGTCAGTCGACCGCATTAAACCTGCCACTGGCGGAAGGTGTCCATGACCGTGGTGAAGACGACGAGGAGAATACCGCCTCCAGGGCCAAGACGCAGGACCTTTGGACACGAAGAGTTAGCGACGGTGATAATGTCCCACGATAATGGTCGGTTCCGCATACCTTGGGGAGGAAGCCCTTGTAGAGAGCACCGAAGCCCTCCTCCTTGAAGACGGTCACGACGCCGGGGAAGGCCCAGTTGTACTTGGGAATCACGCCGGGGACCTTGGGTGTGTTTTGGATTCTGCTCTTGACCACGTCCAGGGGGGTGTTGAGAATGGTGCCGACAGTGCCGCCGACGGCGCCTGAGATGAGGTCGTTGGTCATCTTGCCGCTCTTGGTGTCGGCCTTGGGGAGCATCTGGCGGACCTGGAAGATGCACCCAAAGTAGCCTGCGTTCCAGAGGATGTGGCGCCACATGGTGGACTCGAGACCCTGGTACATGGTGAGGATGCCCTCGTTGCGGACTGTCTTGACGACGCAGTCGACCATGCCCTTGTACTTGCCGGCCGAGGCCTTGTCCTGGAGGCGGATCTTGACGAGCTCAAAGGGGACGACGACGAAAGACTCGGTAGCACCGGCGGTGGCACCGGTGAGGATGGAGAGTGATTGGTTCATCTGGTTGACGCCAAACATCTTGCGGTAAACCTTGCCCCATTCATCATTGGCGGCGAACTTGGTGGCTCGCTTGGGCGCCTCCATGAGGATGGGAGCGGATATGCCGCGGTAAAGGCGCGAGAAGCTGGGCTGGAGGTCAGCGAACTGCCGTTGCTGTTCATGTCGGTGTCGGGGCCGGGGCCGGGGCATACCCTTCATTCTTGATAATCTTGCGGAAGCAGTCGACCATGCCATTGTAGGTCTCGCCGGTGCCGGTGCCGGTCTGCAATTGACTGCCCATAAATTAGAATCATAGCTTTTGAGGGGAAAAATTGAGTAAAGGCGCAGGAGAGAAAGCATACACTCGAGTCTTGACGACGTCCAAAGGGTACCTGGGCGCATGGGTGGTTAGCGGGGTGCTGTCGGCGAGTTCGGCGTCAACGCCGGACGGAGCAGGGTTGGCGCAAGGCGAGAAAGGCGAGAAAGGCGTAAAAGGCGAAAAGGGCTCACATGACCAGAATCTAAAAAAAAAAAAAAAAAAAAAAAAAAAAAAGATGAGTCTGTATTCACTCTAGTTGTTATGGACGGGGCTCTTTACCTCAGAAACGCCGGCAATGGCGCCTGCGGTCGAAAAACGTTAGCCATTCGGGTGTCAACGGTAGAGCTCGTAGGTGGCACGAGGGCGACGACAAATGGGCTGGCAGGCGGCACGTACCGGCGGCGAACTGGTAGGCAAAGGGAAGGGGCTTTTCCTCGGCCATGTTGACGGGTCGCGACTGGAATTGAGACTTTCTGGCTTGGGAAACAGTCAAGAAAAACGGCGACGATGTTGCGAGGGAAAAACGACTTCAACGGTGAAAGGTCGGAGAGAGGGCGGCGCAGATGGTGGAACGAGAAGAACGGCCGAGACAAGATCTGCGTGCCACTGGAGGGGGGGGGGGGTTTTTCTTTTCCGTTTGGGTTGTAGGCCGGGGGGGGGGGGGCGGGGGGGGGGGTTTTTCTTTTCCGTTTGGGTTGTAGGCCGGGGGGGGGGGGGGGGGGGGGGGGGGGGGGGGGGGGGGTTTTCTAGGCTGGTTGGTTGGCTGGCTGGGCGGCTGGCGGCTGGGGTGTGCCCGTTCTCCAGGGCCTGAACCTTGACTCCAGGGCCAAAACCGCCTGCCTGATAGGCAAGAAACAAGACGACACGCTAAAAAAGATGCAACACAGTAATCTGACCCCAGTCGTTGCGCACGCGATGCTGTAACAAAAAGTAAGTCAGCAAGGGTAATGGTAGTAAGAATATGGGGAAACCGGGGGCAAAGGATTTTACTAGGCATGCACGAATTGTATACTAACGAATTTCATCTGAACGTATAGCTGGCTGTACATGCAGGATCCCCCAACTACTAACTACCTAGTACCTACCTACCTACCTATGCATGCAGAGAGCTTTATTTGTAGGTAGGTATTGGCTGATCTGTCACGTAGAGAGGTATATCAGTCTAACACGGCCCAGGCTGGTGGTCGTCATTACTCGCGCGCCCACGTAAACAGCGCAGGAACCGTTCCAAGGCTCCGAAAATAAACATCACGAGGCATGCCTATACACTGGCTCCGCACGCAATCGACGGACAAATAAAAGCCAGCGCTGGCCAACATGTGTCTGCCTTGGTCGCCCAACGAAGATGCGCCACGGCGAAACCCCCAATCGACCTCGATGATAGCACAGGTGGCAGCGCTGCGAGTTCATTGGCCAGCGAGAGAGAAATGCGCTGTAATAAGGGCCACCGTTGTGCCGAGTTCTGTTAGGTACTGGCTGGTTGATCAGCACCGGCCCGCAGTGCCTACCATACCTAGTAGGTACCGACCTACATAGGTAGGTAAAACCCGGGGCATGCCAGGTCTCGGTACTCCGGCGGCACCTCTACCCCGCTGCTTCCCGCGCCCTGATCACATGTATTTGTGAGGTAGCAGAGGCAGCTCCTCTCCTGCCACGGTTTGCCCGCGACGCGCATGGATCACTCCCCCACCATCCTCGCATTACAGGCATAATTAAACCGCATCATCGCGACAACCTGCCCGTCTTGTCCTCGTCTTTCACACACTGCCAAACTCCGTCCGACCCCTTCCTTTCTCCTCCTCAAAACCCATAGCCGCCTCTTGAGCGCGCCTCTTCAGCTTCTCTGATCTGACGACTCTTCCTTCGATATTCCCGTCTACTCCGGCCCCTCAATTCTAACGGCTCCGTCGCATCGTCATCCGCCGCCTCCGACCGCGCGACAAGTACACCAGGGCAGAGCCCTCCCCGTCAATCAAACGAGCTCTTCATCCCGCTTCAAATCGCACCTTTAAATACGCCGTGGTTCCCCCGAGAACCACAGCGAGGTGCCCTTGCAAGCGTACAGGGCTCTTTCTTGACCTCCCGACCGGCCGATGAGTCACTTGCTGTGGAAATATTACTGGGAAAACGATGTCGACAGGTTTCGACGTCTACTGGACCCTGCCGTCGCGGCAGCGCCTGCCGGATCCAAGAGCCCAGTAATCGGCAGTGCCGGATGGCCCAGCCCTGGCGGATTTAGCTCTTCACCACGTCTTGCGCCCAAGTCGCGCAAGGCCGCCGCCAGGGCTAAAGAATCCGCCCATTCCCTTGGAAGGGCCGAGATCAATAGCCGGGACTCTTCCGGCCTCACGGTTCTGCTGCGCGCCGCCTCCTCGTCCGACCCCACCGCTCGCGACTTTGTCCATGCCCTCGTCGAACACCCCGCCATCGACCTATATGTACAGGACCCCGAGAGCGGCTGGAATGCCCTCCATAGGTCTCTGTACAGCGGCAATGTCTCCATTGCACGCATCATTCTCGCCAAGGAACGCGAAAATATTCTTTCCGGAATCACTGCATCCACCGGCCGAGTCGGAAGGCTCATCAAGACCAAGGATCATGAGGGGAACAGCCCCTTCGACGTTTACAACTCGACGATTGCGACTCGGTCCTTGAACCGCGGCCAGCTCAATGAGGATCCCGATAATGGATCTGACAGTGGCGAAAGCACGGCAGACTACAACGAACTGTAAGCTTGATTCCTGCACTCTGGAGCTGGAGCCATCGGTTAGTTGTTAACCTCCTCAAACAGCGCCAAGTCTGTCCAATTGGCCGCATCTTCCAACGATGGTGACGAGCTTTTTGTGTTCGGCAGCAACAGAAACATGTCTCTTGGAGTTGGCGACGAAGATGACCGCCAGTACCCCGAGCGTATCCACCTCCGACGCCCAGATGGCCTCTTGCGCCGCTTCTACGAGTCCCATCTTGGCGAGGAGGATGCCGAGCTCATCGCTTCTTCATTGGAGATGGAGGATATACCCATCATGGTTCGCAGCCGGCCTCTCCTAATTCAGGATGTTGCCATGTCAAAGCTCCACACGGCTGTCTTGACGACGGATCCTGTCAGCAACCTCTTCATCGCCGGCCTTGGTCGAGGCGGACGTCTTGGCCTTGGAGATGAGAATACTCAGTTCAAGTTTGTTCCTGTTCAGGGTCCTCTGGCAGATAAAAAGATTCGGCAAGTCGCCCTTGGACAGAATCATTCAATGGCCATCGCCAGCAACGGCGAGCTTTGGACCTGGGGCCTCAACTCCGATTCGCAGCTAGGATACGCACTACCCCCTCCAACAAGAGCTGACGAAGAGCCCATGAGCTTGATACCTCGTCAAGTTTTTGGCACGCTCAAGAAGGAGATTGTCCAGGGCATCGCCGCCTCAACCCTTCACTCAGTTGCCCATACTGGAACGTCGCTCTTCTGCTGGGGGCGCAACGTTGGACAGCTCGCACTCATGGACGCCGACTCTCGATCGCTGGATATTCAGACCACTCCACGCAGAGTGGCCGCGTCTCTCTTGACGGCACCGATTGTCATGGTATCGGCCATTGACAAGGCAACCACCGTCTTGCTCGCTAATCACAACGTTTGGGTCTTCACCAACTATGGCTATAACTTGATCAAATTCCCGACTCCTGACGTTTTTTCCAACCACAATCTCACATTTTACGCTACGAGACGCGAGACGGGGAGAAAAGACATTGTTTCTATCGCATCCGGTGGCGATACCATTGCTGCCGTCACATCTCGCGGTGATCTGTTCACCATGAGCGTCAACAGCAAAGGCGACTTGGATCAGCTCAACGGATCCACTACAAACCCTTCCAAGATCAAGAGCGCGGTTTCACAGCCTCAGTGCGTGTGGGATTCTCGTAAAGATGGTGTTACCTCCATGAGCGTTGGAGAACATGGCTCCGTCATCATCTGCACCGAGTCCGGCGCCGTATGGAAGCGAGTGAAGCGTACCAAAGGAAAGCTTCTGTCTGGATCTGGTGCGAAAAAGAAAGACTTCAAGTTTGAGCGTATCCCCTACATTACCAATTGTACCAAAGTGCGAAGCTCAACGTTTGGTGCCTTTGCGGCCATCCGAAAGGACAGCAAGGTCATGGCCGAGGAAATCTCGGTCGCGAAGCCGTCCATTTGGGAGGACATTGGCTCTCTCCTCTGCTTGAACAATTTTGAGGCATCCATGGCTAAGCCTGATCCGAAGGACCAGAGGAAGGCTTGGGACAAGGCAATTGCCAGAGAAAAGCACAGCCCTGTTGTTCACGAACTGCTGAAATCGCCAGATCTCGACTCAGACCTTGCGCACATGCTTGAATCGACACAGTTTGACAACATTGACCTTCGAGTCTGCACTACGACCACGCCCGATATCAAGATTCCAGTGCATGGATGGCTACTCTCTGCTAGGAGTCCCCTCGTGCTTGGTGCCCTCTCCAAGTTCCGCCGGACCGGTGGCAGCCAATCAAACGAAGATGTCTTTATACTCAGCGAAGATGAGGACGGGATTCTAGTAAATTTCCAGCAAATTGATATACTCACCCTTCTAAATGTTGTGCTTTTCACATATCTCGACACGACGATGCCCGTCTGGAAATACACCAAGGAAGCGATCGCCCTTGCCCACCGCTACCGACAAGTCAGAACTGAACTCATGAAGCTGGCAACGAGATTGCAAATGCCCAAGTTGGAGAGTGCGGCCCGTCTGCAGGGGAACGTTGAGCATTCCTTGGACTCGGATCTCCAAAGTGCCATCTCCGACAAACGGTTCTTTGAAGATGGTGACATCTTGGTACAACTAGATGGCGAGGACATTCCTGTCCATAGCCAGCTTGTTTGCCAGCGATGCCCCTTTTTTCAAGGCATGTTTCATGGACGCTCGCGGGGTGGATGGCTCACAACCAGGCGTCTTGGTCAAACTGCTCAAGACCGCATAGAAGTCGATCTTCAGCATGTCAACCCGGGGATATTCATGATGGTTATACAGTACATCTATGGTGATATTGGTGAGGATCTCTTTGAGGACGTGACGTCTGAATCTCTAGATGAGTTTTCTGAAACTATCTTGGACGTCATGGCCACTGCAAATGAGCTGATGCTCGATCGACTTTCACAGTCCTGCCAGTCCGTCATCGGAAAGTTTGTCACCACGCGCAATATTGCCAACCTACTCAACGAGATCAGTCCCTGTTCGGTCACCGAGTTCAAGGACGTTGGACTAGAGTACATTTGCTTGCAGCTGGAAAACATGCTAGAGAACGGCAACCTCGACGGCATGGATGAAGAAGTTCTCTTGGAGCTCGATGAAGTTGTACGCGAGAATCAGCTTGCCCGTTTACCTTTTGTGCGAAGCGGGCGTGCAGAACTGCTTCTGCATGAAATGTATCCAGATCTCCTCGTCGATATTGAAGAAGAGCGCCAACGCCGGGTGAAGGAGTTCGCTTTCAAGGCCACCCAACGTCAACGAGATGAGGATAAGAGGCTTTCTTCGTCTTACCGCGCGCGCTTCGGTAGCTTGGATGAGGTGGCAACCTTTCCCAGAACGCCTGATGCTGGTCGACGCAAGTCAAGCTCCGCCCGAAACGAGCCATTTAGCCCCAATCTTCGGCCCAAAGAGTCTCACGGAGACCTCATCTTTGATATGGACGAAGACGTGGCTAAGTATGGTGATGTGACTTCTCCTAATGCTCTGCCTCGTATCCCTCAGCTAGATCTGGATGTGGAACCAATGGCTCAGCTTCCTGAGGCGGCTTGGCAGCAGCCAAAAAAGAAGCATTCCGTCTCATTCTCCAAGTCTCCTAGCTCTCCTGCCCCCATTACGACGTTGTCGACATCTCGAAAGCGTGACGAAACTCCTATCACATCAGTGACTACAAATTCAGCGCGGAAAGCAAGCGGTGGCCCTTGGGCCTCGCCGGTGCTGTCCACTACAAAGTTGGATTTGCGAGGAATTATGTCCGAGGCATCTCCTCAGCCAACGTCTGCACTGACGGCAAGTCTAGCGGCCGCGTCCAAGGATGCACCGTCACCAAAGGCCCCGGTTAAGATGTCACAAAAGGAACGCAAGAGACAAATGCAGAAGCAGGCGGCGCTCCAAGCTTCGGCAGAGACTGAACAGGCTAGCAGTAAGCCTTGGCAGCCAGTATTGTCAGGCGGCAGTCCAGCGCCATGGAAGGCTGCCGCGTCGCCTGCCCCCAAGGTATCGCTGCAAGAGGCCATGGCTTTCGAGTCGCAAAAGCGCGGGCCTGTTCCTAATGCCAAGCCTCTTGTCGCCGTCGAGACGGAGGGTGAGGCTAAGCGCCGCACAGCATCCCCGGATACCAAGTTCTCTGGGCAGAACCGCAGCCGACGCGCGGCGGCAGACTCGCCGGCATCGTCTAGCAAGCAAGCGGCAAGCCCGCTCGTTCCGCATTCCAAGTCGTACATTACGCGGCAGCGCAAGGAGGAGCCTTTAGCTGGGGCGACGTTGGCGGACATCATCGGGCAGCAGAAGCGCGAGCAAGAGCTCGTCAAGGAGGCGGTGGCGAAGCGGTCGCTGCAGGAGATTCAGCAGGAGCAGGCGTTTCAGGAGTGGTGGGACCAGGAGAGCCGCCGCGCGCAGGAGGAAGAGCAGCAGCGTTCGGCGCGTTCGGCGCGGGAGAGAGGCGACGGAGGCGCTGGTAAGCGCGGGAGAAGAGGCCGCGGCGGGGGAGGAGGAGGAGGAGGGGGCGCTGGGGTTGGTCATGCTGGTGCTGGTGGGAGCAAATCAGGCAAAGGCAGGGAAGCAGCCGACAAAGGAGAGGCGCAAGCCAGGGCAACGCCAAGTTCCAAGTCGTGTGGAGGAGACAAGGCTGCAGCTGGTAAGGGAGCTGGAAGAGGTGGCAACAAGTGAGGGCAACAAGTGAGGGCAAGAATGAGAGGGGGGGGTTGGTTGTGTGTACATATGAGAGATTTTTGAGCCTTTGCACTGGGCTGTTGTCAAATACTTTGGCGTTTCATGGCTGCTGACTTTTATAGCTGAAGAGTCGACCTCGATACAGGACTTGAAGGGGTTGGTTTACTTGTTTTGATAACTAGATTTTTTTGTTACAATATACGAACTGTTGCTAGAGACTGGTGGCATTTGTTATGTATGTATATATACATGGGTTGCTCGGAAGTACGCGCGGTGCAACTTCAATTGCAAATAGGTACATATTGCTCCTCTTCTTAGCTTTCTATGTTTTATATTTTCTGCTTGGTTTCCTTTTTTTTTCTGATAATTTTCAAATTCTTGGTCCTTTCCTATTCATTGTATTCTGCGTGTTCTCTCCTGAAGAACAAGAACAGTCTCCAGTAGAGACAAAAAGTGACCCGTACTAACCAACTACTTAACCATTACGTACTGTGTACCAAGCGGTAGCGCCAAGATGGTGATGATATGGTTTGCATGGTGGTGGTGTGTGGCAGTGCCTCTTTGCTTTGTGAGTTGCCCTTGGGGCGGGTTTTTCCAGTTTGATGCTTGCCAACACATTGGGCGTCGGGCTTTCTTTCGAAGAGTGATTTTTTATTTTGCGTCGTCATGTCTCAGGTATCTCATGTACATACACACATACATAGATGTTGTACAGGGAGCTATGCATATTGCAACTCGGTCTCCCCCTTTTTTTTTTTTCCCCTCCTTTGCCACGCGGCTCATCCTCCTGAGCTACTGGTGTCTCCGTCTCGAATGCAATAAATTTGAATTATCATCACAGTAGACTCACTCGCAAACGTCTGCCATCTGCACGCACGCCACCCAGGGAGGGCTCAGGGCTGCTATGTATGTATGGACATACAACCTGGCTGGGCAACATCGGCCCACTCCCACTCAATCATGCATCGCCGTTATTTGCTGCGGACACCTTTGTTCCGTCCAGCCGTGCGACCTCCCTCCCGGCGCATGAAATCAATTGCCCGGTGCTGCAAGATACGAGTAAGTCGGGGAGGCAAATTGATGACGACTCCAGCCTGAAAGAGAAGAGCTAGCTTTTTAGGAGGCCTGTCACACGAAGCAGCGGCGACAGACAGACAGACAGACAGACAGACAGACAGACAGACAGACAGCCTTGACAAAGGAAGCGCTACAACAGAGTTGTGCGCTGCAGTACTGTTGGTACCTCAGAGGTACATACCTACCTACCTTCATACCTACCTACCTATGTATCTATGTAGGTAGGTTAGCAGTAGGCTGTGCGCTGCAGAACTCCCCTACAACTACCCAAAAACAAAAGTGGTGTGCAGGCAGCGCCAAGAATGAGCACCAGCCAAGGTTGAGTTGTAATAATGAGCTCCCTCGCCTCTTTCTTTTTGTCTTCCTTCTCCTACCTCTAGAGAGCTCAAATAGTACAAAGTTACCAAGTTAACCTATCACTTGGTACCTACGGATACCTACCAATAAACTACCTAACTTACCACCTAACTAAAAGGTATGGTATGGACCTTTCACTCTCTCTTCCAAGCCACACCCACCACGAGTCACGACTTGGCCCAACCAAGGCGCTACCGAATTAACTTGGTATCCCCGACCTCTCCAAGCCAAGTCATTCTCCGCCAACCCAACGCTCATATCGTCAACCTCTTCTTCCCTTCCACCGTCGCCATCGCCTTCGCCATCGCCTTTCCCCTCGTTGAAACACTGCGTCCGCCAGCGATTACTCCCTGTCGCCACCTCGAGACTGACAGACAGACAGACAGACAGGCAGGCAGACAGGCAGACAGACAGACAAAGAGAAGAAGTAGTCCGCGCGCGACATCATCGACTCGACAGCCCCGGCGGCTCGGCTTAGCGTCGGCGTGGCAGTGACGACGCTCACGGCGCTCCAAAAACCACCGCTTGCCACTTTCTCCAGCATACGCGCACCCTTCCGCA
The DNA here is from genome assembly GCA_002968875.1 of Cordyceps cicadae. NCBI lineage: Eukaryota > Fungi > Ascomycota > Sordariomycetes > Hypocreales > Cordycipitaceae > Cordyceps > Cordyceps cicadae. The sequence goes on along the minus strand of MWMN01000012.1, from coordinate 160,362 downwards.
ACAACCGCAAGCTCCTCTCGCGAGGGCATCACAGTCGCCCACCATGTCCAAGGTTATGCGAAGCATCAAAAATGTCACCCATGGGTACTCTAGCATCCAGGCCAAGGTCCGCGAAGGTTCGTTTTCTCTCCCGCCTACTATCGCACCCGTCCAGCGACTCCATCTCGGGCCAACACCACCACCACCACCACGCTGCCCGTCTCCCCTGCGCATTCCATTCTGACTCTTCTTCTCCTTCGCGACAGCGACAAGCAACGACCCATGGGGCCCGACCGGCACCCAAATGAGCGAAATTGCTCAAATGACCTTCAACACGTAAGTCCTCCAGTGTCCGCCTCTTCGCCGCCCTATGCCTCCCCTCCCTCTCCTGTCGTGGCAGAAACGTGCGGGGCTCGCAACTGACCACATGCTCGCCACCCGACCAGTTCGACCGAGTTTTACGAAATCATGGATATGCTCGACAAGCGCCTCAACGACAAGGGGAAGAACTGGCGCCATGTTCTCAAGGCCCTCAAGGTCCTCGACTACTGTCTGCACGAGGGCTCCGAGCTCGTCGTAACCTGGGCCCGCCAGAGCCTTTACGTCATCAAGACTCTACGCGAGTTTCAGTACATTGACGAAGACGGTCGCGATGTTGGCCAAAACGGTATGATGCTGGCCCGAATGCGCTTCAAACAAGGAGAAGAAAAGTGACCGAAAGCGCTGGCTAACCCACTCGACCCAACAGTCCGCGTCGCTGCCAAGGAACTCACCAATCTAGTCATCGACGAGGAACGCCTTCGCGCCGAGAGGACTGACCGAAAGTCCTGGAAGTCTCGGGTTACCGGTCTCGAGGAGTTCGCTCCCGAACACATGAGTTCTTCCTCGCAGCCCCAACCCCAGCGCAGGCCCAACCGACGTCCGCAAAACGACGACGAGGACGCCGAATACAGGCTTGCACTCGAGGCCAGCAAGGCTCAAGAGGAGGAAGATCGCAAAAAGAGAGAAAGCAGACACGGAGATTCCGCTGATCCCGATCTGGAAAAGGCTCTAAAGTTGAGCAAGGAGGAGGAAGAACGACGACGACGCGATCTCGAGGATCAGAACGCCAATGCACTCTTCGGTTTCGACGAGCCTGCGCAGCCTTCGCAGCCCCAACCCACCGGCCTCAACCAGGGCTATCAGCAGGGAAATCAGGTCAATTTTATGGGTAACCCCATTGATCAAAACCAGTTGATGGGCCAGCCTACAGGATATATGCAGAACCCGTACCAAACCGGCATGATGCCCAATCAAACTGGCTTTCCCAACTATAGCAGCAACGGATTTGGCATGCAACAGACGGGCATGGGCCCGTACGGCCAGCAACAGCAGCAGCCGATGCCCTCGTTCCAGCAACCACAGCCCACTGGTTTCAACCCATACCTACAACAGCAAATGCAACCCCAGCCGCCCACCGAGCCTTCTCCGCAACCTGGAAGCAACAACCCTTGGGCCACGAGCCAGTCTCAGCAATCCCTCAAGCCCATGCCGACCGGTTCCAACAACCCGTTTGCCCAGTTCAACAACCGCCCACAGGCCGCATCTCCCGTATCGGCACTCTCGGCGCTTCCAGAACAGAAGACGCTGTCCACCTTTGGTCAGCAGCAGCAACAATTCACGCAGCCGCAGCCGCAGATGAACTTCAATCAAGCCCAAGCCAGCCTCAACGCCCAGCCCAAGAAGGAGCTCAGCGAGCACGAGAGCAGACTCAACGCTCTCTTGGCATCCGGCGACGGCATGGACACGTACGGCAACACGGGCGATCTTCGTATTCCCGCGCAGCACACGGCGCCCCGGCATGTTCATGAACAGCGCCGGCTCCGGCGCCGCCAGGCTGCAGGCTGAGGCGACGGGCAGCAACCCTTTTATGCGCCAGCAATTTACGGGCATGCCAAGCATCAGCTACGGGGGCCAGAACGGCCAGCAAATGAACAGCAATCCATTTGGGGCCCAGCAGCAGGCTCAACGGCAGCAACAGCAACCGGGCCAAGATTTGATTCAGTTTTAACCTGCACAGCGGGGGGGGGGGGGGGGGTGAAAACAGAAGGAAACGATACACAACTCGACTGCTATTTTTTTTGTTTCATATTTGCCCTGTTTTACGCTTTTTTATTACTTCGACCATTATTGCCGTACACTTCTTGTGTTGATGTTGGCCTTTCTTGCTTCTTTGTCCAAGAAAAAAATTTGTGTGCAAGTTTGTTTTCGCCTGTTTATAAACTCTCATGACTTTCTATCAACACCCATCATTATCCCTTCCTTCCCTGTATACCAACCAGCATGGCAACTCGACCACTGTTGCCATCAAAAATTTTCAACTGCCAGATCTGTGCTTTACTTTGTGGTGTCTTGCTTTAAGTTTTATTTGGCTGCACTGTTTCCGTTTAAAAAACATGTAAGAACGTGGTCGGGAACAGATAGATGAGACTGCTGCTGCGTTTCTTGCAGCGCAGCCAACCGGATGACGAGCTCAAGGAGCGACAACGACGTGGTGACGGTGCTGAATAGGCCGTTATTTGGCGGCGGCGCACTTTGAGCAACGCTCTTGATTGTCGCGTACTGAACCGGCGATGTGTCTTGGTCAATCTCAACCGTGTCCTGGTCCGGGGGTGGTGACCTTGGTTTGTCCAAGACCCCGTTGTCCATGCCCTCGCCATCAATTTCCAGCCCAGATTCGCCACTTTCTGTTTGCGTAGACTCTGTATCGCTCTGTTCAGGCTGGTTGTCGTCAGATAGATTGCCTGGGTACATTTCGAGAGCTATCCACTCCGGGTCAAGATAGGACGGGAATTGAGAACCTTTCGCCGCCGGGGAAGAGCCCGGCTCGCCGACAACTTGGGAGTTGACTTCCGTAGCACTGCATTCGCCAAGAATTTGAGAATCTACGTCAAGTTGAATTTCGTCGTCGAGTGGTGTGTTGGTTGTTGGTGACTTGCATGCATTGGCCACCGAGGTCGGTTCTCTTTTCAGTAACAGTATCGGGGTGCTGCAGGCCTCTAGATCATCTTTAATGTTGAGAATGGCGGCGGAATTTGTGTATAGAAGCTTTGTGATTTCGGGGATCGGTATGAAATCCGACGCACTAGATTCCTCCGAGCTTGCCGTGTCGTGCAGCCTCCCGTCATCCTTGTCTTCTGCGATTTCAAGTTGGTAAGAGTACGTTGAGGGAGTGTCCTGCTGCTTCTGGTGTGCCGGGCAGGGTGTGCGATGGAGCCGCAGCCGAGCTTTATGCAGGACCTCTTGCCACGTGGGCTTCCTGACGTTGTCCAGATCAAGACTCTGAGCAGCCGCGCGGCCGGAGGCTTCCGCAGCCTGCGTGTACGAGTAGCCTTTGAAGATCATGTACACGGAGACGACGAAGTCGGGCCCGACCTGCACCGTCGACCGCGGGTTGGCCACGAAGTGGCTGTCGGCGATCATGTGAAAGGCGCTGGCCTGAAGCATCCGCGAGGGTGAGACGGAGTCCGGCAAGCTCGTCGACAGGCTCTCCCCCGACGCCGAGATGGCCAGCTGCAGAAGCGGTATGCTTCCGTCGATGCGGTCGATGAGCGCATGGACGTCCGTCATCAGCCGACGGATGGTCGTCGCCTGGTTGGTTTCGGGAGCGGTCAGTGAGGCGATTTTGCGGCCGAGCAGGCCAATCTCCTTTTGAATCGACGTCGTGAGCGCCAGTGCCGACTCGAGCGCGCTGTTCCCCTGTCCCGACCTGAGCTCGATCAAGTTGATTGCTGGCGTGATGATCTAAGGGGCGGGAAGTTCTTCCATCGTTAAAAGATCATGGGCATAATGAGAGGCGAGAAAAGACTCTGAAACTTTGCACAGCCAGGAAATGTATCGCGTTTACCTGAATCTTACAGTCTAGGTCACCCTGGAGCTTTCTTAGGTCATCGGACAGCTGCTCGTCGCTTACGGTCGTGAGAAGGTGAGAATACTGCTTCAGGGCGTAGGACGATGTGAACACGATGCCCGATCTTACGGCGAGCTTCATGGCCTGCATGCCCACGAGGGAGAGAAACTGTTCCATGATGTGTATTTCTGCGTATCTTTGGTATGAGAATCCGAGCTTCAAAGGGTAAGAATCGTTTTCGGTCCTGCCAAGGACGGTCGATATGCCGGTGCCCAAGGCATGCATTCATTTATCTATCATTCACTTCTGCCTGCGCGTCTACACCGAGTCAGCGTACAGTGCGAATATTGCAGCTGCCCCTCTACAATCAATCCCACACAGTCCAAAACAGCCATGTCAGAGGAAAACAAAGGTTGAACCCCGAAAAACAGTTCAAGGCTATCAAGACTCTCACATGAAGCAGCTGAAATAAGGGCAAAGATGCTATTAATCACCAACAAATACTTTGAAAATATAGTGCTAATAGCATCCGCCTCACTGTACTGCCCCTCCACAACGTATCCCCGCGACAGTCTTCATGGTGGGGCTCGAATTTTCACCACGCAACCTCTTCTGCCAAGGCATAAATAGCAGTCAGGCTTCAACACTGACTCATTCTGGTTGGAAGCCTTATCTCTCGTGGGCATCTATATATTTGCTTGGAGATTCTTATTTTTTTGTCAAACGCAGCGACCCGCCCGACGAACCGACCGAACCTGTCGACGCATAAACCTCCAGTAGCAAGCGCCTTTGGAAATTTCTCCCCCCACCACTCGTGTCGCAACCACTTTATCCAGCCTACTCGTTTCGCATCTACGCCGCAAATATGTCGAACCTCAACTCCTGGGAGGATGATCCATCGGCTCAGGACGAGAACCTCTCTCGCCAGGCTCAGCAGCAGCTCAACATGAATGCGGGTAACCAACAGCAGCAGCAGGGCGGATTCCGCCCAGCCATCGCTTCGTTCCAGCCCGGCGCCACCAGTTTCCAACCCGGTGCTCAGAGCTTCACTCCCGGACAGCAATATGGGGGGGGATATGGCCAGCAGTATCAGCAGCAGCAGCAGTATTACCAGCAAGGATATTACCCCCAGTACGGACAGGGCCAGGGAGGTCAACAATTCAACCAGTACAACCAGCAGCAGGGCTATGGCGGCAATTTCAGCCAAGGATACAACCAAGGACAAGGTTCGCTTTTACCAGCTGAATAATGAGACTGCGCAGCTCACAAACGATGTAGGATATCCTCAATACAACCAGCAACAGGCCAAGCCTCAAGCTCCCAAAGCCCCGGCCGCCCAGGCCGCTCCTTCAGCATCCGGCGCTTCGAAACCCGTTGCCACCAAGCAGGGCGGTGCCAAGGTTCTCAGCATCGGTGGTGAACCTGCGGCCAAGCCCAAGGTCGCCAAGGTGCTCTCCATCGGCGGATCGGCTACCCCGCCCAAGGTCGAGGAGAAGACTGAGACCAAGACCGATGCGAAGCCCGAGCCTACCGACAAGCCCGAAGCCGGACAGAAGACGACGGCTGCCAAGGCGATCGAGAAGACTGGCGAGAAGACGACCGCGTCCAGCGGACGTACCTCGCCCACTCCTTCGTCCGGTCGTGCCAGCCCGTCCACGGGTGAGAAGAAGCCCCAGCGCGAGGTTGATGCTGTTGCCAAGGAACAGGCCGCCGATGTCGACGACGAGACGCTCAAGGAAATCTACGGCAAGGAGCATGTCAACGTCATCTTTATTGGCCACGTTGATGCCGGCAAATCTACGCTTGGTGGTTCAATCCTCTACGCCACTGGCATGGTGGATGAGCGTACCATGGACAAGTACAAGAAGGAAGCCAAGGATCTCGGTCGTGAGACCTGGTATCTGTCATGGGTCATGGACTTGACCAAGGAGGAACGTTCAAAGGGCAAGACTGTCGAGGTTGGTCGCGGCTTCTTCGAGACGGAGAAGCGCAGATACAGCATTCTCGACGCCCCTGGCCACAAGACCTATGTCCCCAACATGATTGGTGGCGCCTCCCAGGCTGACGTCGGCATTCTGGTCATCTCGGCAAGAAAGGGCGAGTATGAGACTGGTTTCGAGCGTGGTGGACAGACTCGCGAGCACGCCATGTTGGCCAAGACACAAGGTGTCAACAAGCTGATTGTCGTCATCAACAAGATGGATGACCCTACCGTGGAGTGGTCGCATGAACGCTACCTGGAATGCACAACCAAGCTTGCACAGTTCCTCAAGGGAACAGGCTACAACCTGAAGAACGATGTCTTCTTCATGCCCGTCGCGGCGCAAACCAGCCAGAACATCAAGGACCGCCTGCCCAAGGGCAAGGCTCCCTGGTACGATGGCCCGTCACTGCTCGAGTACCTGGACAGCATGACTGCGCTGGAGCGTAAAATCAACGCTCCCTTCATGATGCCCGTCAACGCAAAGTACAAGGATCTTGGCACCATGATTGACGGCAAGATCGAGGCTGGTGTTATCAAGAAGGGAATGAGCCTTGTCATGATGCCTCGCAAGCAGAACGTGGAACTCTCCGCGCTCTACGGAGAGCAGGAAGAGGAAGTCTCAGTGCTCCAGTGTGGTGACCAAGTTCGCCTGCGTCTGAAGGGCATCGAGGAGGAAGAAATCCTGCCGGGCTTTGTGCTGTGCTCGCCAAAGCGTCTTGTGCACTGCGTGTCCGAGTTTGAGGCGCAGATCAGAATCCTGGACCTCAAGAGTATCCTGACGTCTGGGTTCAACTGCGTCCTGCACGTGCACTCGGCAATTGAAGAGGTCACGTTCTCGGCGCTGCTTCACAAGCTGCAGAAGGGAACGAACCGCAAGAGCAAGCTGCCTCCGACGCACGCGAAGAAGGGTGACAGCATCATCGCTCGCATGCAGGTGATTGGTGGAGCTGGTGCCGTATGCGTGGAGAGGTTCGAAGACTACGCGCAGATGGGTCGCTTCACGCTTCGTGACCAGGTAATTACAACTTCAAAGATGCGACAGGACCGTACAATGATGCTAACACTTGGCTGCAGGGCCAAACCATTGCGATTGGCAAGATTACGAAGTTGATTTTGGATGAGTAAATGATGAAGATGCATGTGGGCATTGTGAAACGGGGCAGCATACGCGAGGCGGATAGGATGGTTATGCAAGAATGAGGGGGAAACTAAGAGAAAAGCACATAGCATCGGATGTTGTTGTTGTTGTTGTCAAGCTCAGTACCACGGATAGTTTGGGAGCTTCAGGGTTGACGGAAAGAACGATTTTTTATTAAAGAATAGATGATGCAATGACGATTTAAGCAATGCCGGACGTGTGAAGCGGTGTATGGCAGGAGCGACTCCGAGGGGGGCGCAGCCGGAGATGAAGCGGTGTGTAGCGGGCGGGGGGTCTCGGAGGGGTGAAGTCGGAAGCGGAGCAAGTTGACCGGAGCCGGATTTTGCAGCTTGCGGAACGCGGAAAAAGGGACGTTCACCGCCGGTCCTGCAATTCCGGGATAAACAGGACGACTACAGAGAAAAATCCACACATGCATGTATGTAACCTTGCACAAGTTGGGGGGGGGGGGGGGGAAAACTACTGGGGGGCATTGAAAGGGGGGGAAGGGGGGGGGGGGGGGGGAAAACTACTGGGGGGCATTGAAAGGGGGGGAAGGGGGGGGGGGGGGGGGAAAACTACTGGGGGGCATTGAAAGGGGGGGAAGGGGGGGGGGGGGGGGGAAAACTACTGGGGGGCATTGAAAGGGGGGGAAGGGGGGGGGGGGGGGGGAAAACTACTGGGGGGCATTGAAAGGGGGGGAAGGGGGGGGGGGGGGGGGAAAACTACTGGGGGGCATTGAAAGGGGGGGAAGGGGGGGGGGGGGGGGGAAAACTACTGGGGGGCATTGAAAGGGGGGGAAGGGGGGGGGGGGGGGGGAAAACTACTGGGGGGCATTGAAAGGGGGGGAAGGGGGGGGGGGGGGGGGAGGGGGGGGGGGGGGGGGAGGGGGGGGGGGGGGGGGGGGGGGTGGGGGGGGGGGGGGGGGGGGGGGGGGGGGGGAAGACTACTGCGGCGCATTGAAATGGAGAGAAGTGGGGGAGGAGGGAGGGGTGATTGTCAGGCTGCTTCACGATGAACTTCAATGACGAAACGGCCAAGAGGAGGCAATGGAAATCATGGCAAAGCCGCCTCAGGGAGTTAGTCAGTTCGATCTGGAATTTGTCTAGCCGACGGTGTGTGTGTCGGAAGGATACGGGCCAATTTTTTTGGGGGGGGGGCGGCGGCGGCAGATGCTTGAGAAAACGTAATGGACGACGATGATGTGAAAGATGCTGGTGGGATGACGAAAATGAACCGGGTGAGGGAAGGAAGCGCAAAAGAGGACGAGACGGAGAGGGGCTCTGCCGTGAACCGAGACGGTAACGGTGGTCGACCGAACACAGGGGAAAAAAAAAAGACGGGAGTGGGAGAAGGGGGGGGGGGGGGGGGTTTAGTTTTGGCAGGGCCGGGAGCTGGTGTGATGCGACGCCGAACGGCAAACTCGGGATGGGCAGGAGAAGGAAAAAGGAACCGTGATGGACGGCAACGTTTGCATTTCGGGAAAGGGGGGGGGGATTTTTTTTAATGCATTTTTGACATGTGTCAATGGCAAGGGGAGCGGCAGTGCTGGGGGCCAAGGGCATAGATAGGCAGAGAGCGCCCCCCCGGAGGGCATGAAAAGGTCACATAACGTAGATGGGGAGGAGATGATAGGGACATGGACTGGAAGCAAGGTGAACTCTGGCGCAGCAGCCGCCCACCAACTGCCTGTCACATTGACCGGGGAGGAGGGGGGTTTTTCGGATCGGGACGGAGGACGAGAGAGGAACGATCTTGTTAGGCAGCGTGTTGGGGAGGGGGGTGGGAGGGCGACAAGGCAGACAGAAAGGGGATGGGGGTGATGGATGATGAGAGGCGAGAAGAGTAAGGATGAGGCAGGGCAAGATGAAACGGATGGAAACGGTGCAAGGAAACGGTCGGGGTGTGTGGATGGGATGAGATAACGGTCAACAGCGTGCGTAGAATGGATGGATGAATGCCTGGGCGCCTGGCGTCGATACGGAGATTGAGTATGTAGATAAGGCGTGGGAACCTTTTTTGTGGTGTTTGTCTGGGGGCGGTCTGATAAGGAGCAGGAGGAGCAGGAGGAGCAGGAGATGATGGAGAAGACGAAAATCCGGGGATGGTGGCCTGAGTGACAAGGCCGTCAGATTTGTATACCTCATAATTAATTGGTGATGCATCCCCTTGTGGCAGCTGCCTTGATGTGCTTGAGGAGAAGGAGGCGGCTTCTTGTACTTGACGCAATGAGGAAACTCATCGGCAATGGACATGCTCACTACTAATTCATGGGTTGGCCTTTGGGTCTTGACGACAGACCGCCCAAAGTATGTATGTACACGAGTAAGAAATATATAGTTAGGGTACATAGGTTGCAGTTGGGTAGAGGTGCATGTTGGCATATTAAATGGCGGGCGATTTTGGTAGTTTTTGCGCCGTTTTTTTATTGGTTTGCCTGCTTGCTGTGCTCTGCAGAGGCGAGCACGTTTATCCTGACAACTGATTGGGCGTAAAAGTAGGAAACTGTTGCAAAGGGAAAAGGCTGGCTTCAGCTTCACAGACACGGCAAAGCGGTGTAAGTGCCTCCCTCGCACTCGGGGGACGGTCATGGAGGGTGGCTGGTTCGTCATGTCAACCCGGTTGGAAGGCGGCAAAAAAAAAAAAAAAAAAAAGAGGCGTCTTCTTTAGAGATGCAGTGAGCATCAAGAAAGAGAGAACAGGATTTCGTGAATAGAATCAACAGCCGACTTGGTCATGTGTGAGGTTGAGGCCAAACTAATCCATAGGTACATAGGTGCATGCATGCCTACTAGTAGACAGCCATCGTCGTTGGTGGTGGGAGCCTTTTTCCTGCTGCGACGGAGCTGGGAATCGGACGCCTTGGCATTGGGTGTGTGTTGGCACTGAAAATGCAGTCGATTATGTATTGATGTATTGATTACGGTGAGTACCAGCTGAAGGCAAAAAAGAGAAGAACATGCCCGTGTTGGGATGAAAAGGCGGCTGTGGGCTGTAGGCTGTGGGCTGTAGGCTGTATTGCAAGCTGTGTTTTGTTAATAATAATAGGTACCTCCCGGCTGTAGGCTGAGCCCAGGCTGTAACTTTGAAGCTGCGGGGGCCAGATACAGTACACACCCTCCCTCTCCCCGTTTTTCCTGATTCAATACCATTCAAGTATTCTTGATTCATTGTATTTTTTTTTAAAAAAAAAATCATCATTTATTTGATTATGCGGTAATGCTGGGCTCTCGAGTTGCCGCCCGGGCAAAGTCGGAAGGCCGAGTGTGGTGCATGCATCAACAGACGCGCGCAAGTACGAATCACTGACCAGCACCTTTGCTCACAAGGGCACCCTAATAAAGCCAAGGTTTGGCCCGGTCCCGCTCAGGCTTCTCCCGTCAAAACGTCACTGCCTATTTGGTCATTCCTTCTCTTCCTGGTCTGGTCAACGAACGGACGGACAGACGGACGGACGTATTGTACGTAGCATCACGGCAAGCATGAGCCGAGACGAGTCAAGTCGATACGTATGTAGGTAGGTAGGTACGATCCCCTGTCTCATCACTGCTACCAGTCCGCATGTACATACACCGATACATACATAGATACGTACCTAGGCAGGTACTCGGTGCCTTGTAATAGTAACTTGTTCAAGTAACCAAGTTAACTAACGTTAGTCACTGAGTAACGTACCTGAGAGCCGGCACAAGCCGCGGCTGGCCAACGGTGTGGTGGCCGTGCCGTGGTCGCATCCTACCAACGCCACGCTACTCACAACTAGCACGGCTGTTTTGATGTCTCAATTCGCTAATAAGAATTCCATCATTTGTGACTTGCCTTCCTTCTCGTTAACCCGGCCCTTGCTGTTCGTGAAAAGTCGGAACCGGCTGGTGATCAATTGAGCCGCAGCAGGGGTTGGGGGGGGGGCGTGTGCAGAACGGGCTGGACTCTTTTTTTTTTTTTTTCTTGGCTTTTGCGGGGAGGCCCGCGCCAGTCCAGTCCTGGAAGCAGACAGGCAGGCACAGCATGCGACATCCAGCCCCAGCTGGCTGGGTGCTCCCCCCGAGGCGCTGGAATTTTTTTTTTTTTTTTTCCCATCTTTGTTCCTTTTCGTATTGGCATTATTTCCAGGCGGGTATTGGTTCGTGACTGGAGGCTGCCAAGGAAATTCAGTGACTTGTAAGTGGCCAAGGCGAGGCGGGATAACGTGAACCTACCTACCAGGTACATACATGCATGCAACATACATACATACATACGTAGCCTTGCTGAGATGTCCTTACAACTTTCCATTCAAGTGGCAAAATAAACCTCGTATCTTTTCCTCGATGATGTCTATTACTACCTCGATGATTCTTCTTTTTTTTTTTTCTTTTTCTCGTGATGTATTCATGAAATACAGCCCACCCCGGCCCGTATGTACATACAACGAACGCGCTCCCCGAGAATAGCAGTGTGGCTTAGACCCCACGACGGGCTCCTCTCCAGCGGAGCGAAGCGCCACTTGGGCACCGGTTTCTGGCCCCAGGCTTTCTCTGGATCTGTTTTATTTTATTTTCGTCCCTGTGCGTCGGTCAGGTGGTCGATTGGTATTTTAGTTGATTTTTTTGTTTTTCATTCCCCCCCCCCCAAGCAGCGGGGGAAAAAAAGCAGCGTGGGTTGTCAGAGTGGCTGACCACTGATTTGGTGGTTGTTCCTTTTCTTGAGAGACAAACAGACAGCCGTGATACACGCTCGTATGTATTCCTACCTAGGTATGTAGAATACATGTATAGATGGACGAATGCATGCAAGTGTTGCCATTTGCTCGACACCCTCTTCCCTTTGGCATCGTCTTCTAAATTCCTCATCTTTCCGATATACATATGCACCTCGCCCAATTTGACTTGATCCTCGTTGATTCTACCTCCCTCTCTTTTTTTTTAATTTTGAAAAAAAAAAAAAAAACGAAATCAAGACACAAAAAGTTCCCCCCTGTATATTTCTGAGTAGCGTGCATTGTTGGGCTTTTGGGTTGAAATTGGGCGCTCCTCGTCAAATAACTTGTTGCTTTTATTGACCTATCTATCTGGGTATGTTAGCTATTATTAGCGTACCTTTTGTATTAGACTTGCTTCCTACAGCCACATGGCCACTAGTTAGTTGGGATTCTGGGGAAATTTCCTGCCATCCAATATCACTGCTTACTCGCAATCTCCTACTCTTTTTCTTGATACATACTTACTTACATGTTGACTGGTACATATTCCTCTCTAGCCTTTTATTGTTGCTCCTTGTCTCTCAGCCGACCTGATTGCCGTCCTTTCACGACTGAAACCGCCGTCCCTATCATCCCTACCAACTTACATGCCTTTACCCCTACCCTCCCCCGGAAACGCCCCCAATCTTTCCATCAAAGCCCGGGTCGGCGCCAGTCATCTGACGAAAACAGCAATCCAGACCCGGGTCTAGGCGCGCCCTGGTTTTCGTCGACTTCCGAACGCATTACAGAGCCAGCCGTAACAGCCGCACCAGCCAGCCAGCCATCCATGCCTTTTGTCTTTTTACCAGGAACCCCCGGTTTTTCCTTTGCTTTGATTTATGCCCCTCGTGATGATTCGACGGGGATAAATCTAAAACCAAATTGTCGGTTCAAGCTGGGATCATGAACTTTCCCTTTACCCGGGCCCAGCTCGCTTCAACAGCCGGTCTCCGGCTCGGACTTTACCTCTCTCGCGAGTCACATCCTCGCAGTGCATATTGTCGATTTGATGCTGCACACAGCGACTCTTGGCAAAGAGTGTGTGGCATTTAATTACGTGCTACACGGCCCCAGCCATAACGGGCATGAAGACCTGGATGGACCTAACCATACCATGCAGCCGCTGGGCAAGGGTAGATGACAACAAAGGTAGAGAAGGGCACCAGCCCAGCTTTGATTTTCAGACTGATGGAAGAACAAGGCCCATCCCCTTGTCGACACCCGATGCAGTGTAGTTTAGTGTAGTATCAGCACTCGTAGTGTGTAGAGTACGGAGGTGGGTGTGGTGGTGTTGCTGGTTTGCTGGCTTCCCCGCGTTTGGGAGGCAATGGGTCATCCTCTATACCAACGAGATTTGCCAGCAGCTCGAATCAACACAGTCAGGTACCCTCTCTCATGATGGATACCATCCAGAATCCCCAAGACTCCTGGACAACGGCAGCCTATGGCGAGGATGGTAGACCGCCACGGGTAGTTTCTCGCGACTCATCCAGTAGCAGCAACGCCTGGCCTCCAGATCGCCTCTTTCCGGATAGAGTAGGGGAGTGTCCGGAACGAGAACAGGAAGAGTGACCGGATTCGACACTAACAACAGGCATATTACACGTCTCGTAGAATCCCGGTATAGGTCGTTTTTATTAAGCTTTGTTTCTGCGAGTACATGATTTTGAGAATGTGTATATATATATCGCGTGTTTGGCGACATGTTGGTGTGTTGTCACTTCAGTCCCAGCACCAATTATCGTCTTTCAGCCACTGCACTGCAGGTTGCCAGCATCGGATTGATAATTCGATATCAGCTATTACTCTTCGGCAGCCAATTACAAGAGAAAGTCTATATCCATTTCGCGGATACTACCAATTTCGATTTGGGCATTGGCTAGCTACCGATACTCCATATTGCAGCCATTGCATTATTATCACCCGCGTTGTTCATCCCATCCCACCACTACTACTACTACTACTACTACTACAACCACTAGCACCGAGCCAGGCACTGCAGCGATCGATCGAGACGACGTCTTTGACTGACGACCTTGTCCTTTGTCTGGGTGTCACTATATCGATTATTTTGGCACACGACATCTTTTCTTGTTCAGCCGACGGTTCAGTACTACAGCCTGACTCAATCACGACGGCCGCTCAACGCCACACGAGCCTGAAGACGAGCCTCGATTTCGATAATTACTTGCTGAACTGGGCTGGACTGTGACTCCCCTCCCTCCCTCGCCTCTCTCCGCCTCTCGCAGGTCACCGTTTTCTTCCGAAATAATATCGTGGCCCCCGGGTCCATCGTCACACAATCTATTCTATTTTATTTTATTTTATTTTATTTTACCCTATTTCATTTCATTTACCCGTCTTTTCTTTGGCGCCCGCCCACCCGCCCGCCACTACCCATACCAGCCAGACCCCCCCCCCCTCCTAAGAACTTGGTAGGTACAGGACAGGTCTCCCTCTCCAGGCCACTGACTCCAGCTTTCCTGGCCCCATCCACCCCGCTAAACCCAAGTTTAGGCGTCTCCCTCCCTGTGGCTCCCTGCCGTTCCCTGTCGTTAGTGGACTGTTCCCTGACTGGTCCATCTACATTTACATTTGACAACCTCTGAACCACCCGCCACCACCACCGCAAGAAAAGCATCACGTTGCTCCTCTCTGCCTCCGTTTGAACCAACTTGCAATTTTATTTCATTGCTGGTTTTTGCACCGTTCTCTTGATCGCTCTCCTCCATCTCGACTGCCGACTTGAATTTCTTCGAGATCCCGCTCCTGAGACTTTGCAGCCGATTTCTACCGTTTCCGTCCGGCACCCAGAGCATTCAGTGTCCCGGCTTCTTCCACCCCTTGCCAAAACCTGTCAGGTCAAGGCACACACACACACACGCACAAACATACATACACACATATATACATACATACACAACACACACGCCTCCCCTTTCTATCTTTTTACGCAATAGTTAGTCGCAAACCACAAAACCTTGGGTTGACACTAGCTATTCGCAGCCTGCCATCTCCAACGCACGACTTGCCTCAACTTCAAAGGCACACACCCCTCCCTCATCGTCAACCCAGGCCGACCAACCAACCAACCATCTATCCATCCATTCCCCTCCCTCCCTCCCCAGCCAAATCTCCCGGCCGATTCCACTCTGTGGAGCGCTGCCTTTTCTGAATTTGCTGCCTCCTCGAATACGTCCCGGAACCACCTCCCCCCCCCTCCTTTCTACTTGCTGCCTTGCCCTGCCCCTCCTCCCCCTCTCACCAATATCTACTGTGTATTCCGTACTCCGTCCAGCCTATCCCATCCCATACCTTTGGTCCCTACCGTTTCAACCTGATTTTCCTTCCTGCACACGCCCCCCCATACCTATTCCCACATTTCCGCCACTTCCATTATCCACTTTCCACCTTCCACACCCTCCCCGCTGAGTTGCCCCGGCTCGACAGTCCCAAGCAGCTGAAGATTCAACCATTGCTTCCGTCACGACACGACAACAGAACTGTGAAAAGGCCTTGTGTGGAGGCCCGTTCCCAAAACTACTTTAATAGCCATGGACCCCATCCTCAGAACTTCTTCTCCTTATCCTGATCCTACAGTCAAAGGCCCTAGATCTGTTCTTCAAGCTCGCCGTCCGGATTTGCGCAGAAGTATGTCGCCTCTTCCTCCTTGTCTTTGCTTGGTTGCCACTTATACTCTCCTGTCTATGGCCTCCTCGCCTCCTGTCGCCCTGCCTGCCTGCCCGCTTGCCTGCTAACATTCCCCTCCAGTGATTTCCAACAGTGTCAACAAGACTTCCCTCCACCCCGGTGGTGTTCAGTACGTCTTGCCGCGCTCTGCTTTCCAGGTCTCATCCCTGTGCTGCCTTGACTAACATGATGAATTCAGGCCTCACCGCGAACACACCGAACTTGAGGAGGAGCTTCACGAGACCGCTCACATTGACTATGACCACGTCGCTATTGTAAGTCGCAACCGTCGCAACCAAACCCGCGCTTCATCACCTTGGCAGACTTCAATCGCTTACACGTATAACCCACAGATCCCCAACCCTTCCGTTGCCGCTCTCTACGAAGATGCTCTGGTACGTAACACAAGACTGCGATGCCGGCGCGGCCGCGGCCGCGGGTCGCCGAGTGGTCGCGCCGCTGCCGCATCGTTTGCCCATCTTTGTGCGACGTACACAGGCCTAACAAGTGACTCAAGGTTTACGAGACCGGCTCCGCCATCACCGACTCCGGTGCTCTGACTGCCTACTCCGGCGCCAAGACTGGCCGCTCTCCCCTCGACAAGCGAATTGTCCAGGAAGACTCCTCCAAAGACGACATTTGGTGGGGACCTGTTAACAAGCCCATGACTCCCGAGGTAGGTTTTTCTTTTTTTCCGCCGATTGTCTGTATTTTTATTGTCCGTCCACTGTGTATTGCCGACCTGCGTTGTCGGACGTGGCCTGATTGATTGGCCTGCTCTGGGATTTTCTCCCTAGCCGGTGCACGGCTGTGATGCAACCCCGCATAAGGCGCTGCATGTGATGGCCTGGATTTTCCCCTTACGCAGCTCTGGTAGCCCCTCGGCTCTCTCCCTTTTCTTTTTTTGTGGTATGGTTTGGAGGGGCTTGCTGCGTTGATGTCCGCTCTCGTCACTCTGCCCCGCAGAACCGAAGCAGCCGAGTATAAGCGGAGCCCGGCGTTGTCCTCGTGGCCACTGTCCTTCCCGACTCGTCCCGGCTGCTTCTCTGCAGGCCCCACCTCCCACTTTTGAGCCAATGAGCAAGTGTTCATTACCCAAGCTCACAATTGCACAATTTCACAACTGCACAATTTTACAATTGCACAATTGGAAACTCCAACCACGACTCGCGATGCACAGCATAACTCTTCTCAAAGCCTCGCCACCTCCGCTAACAACATGCCCAGGTCTGGAAAATCAACCGCGAACGTGCCGTCGACTACCTCAACACCCGCAACCGCATCTACGTCATCGATGGCTACGCCGGCTGGGATGAGAAGTACCGCATCAAGGTCCGCGTTATCTGCGCCCGTGCCTACCATGCTCTCTTCATGCGCAACATGTTGATTCGCCCTCCTCGTGAGGAGCTTGAGGGCTTCCACCCCGACTACACAATCTACAATGCCGGTACCTTCCCCGCCAACCGTTACACCGAGGGCATGACCTCGGCCACCTCGGTCGCCATCAACTTTGCCGCCAAGGAGATGGTCATCCTCGGCACTGAATACGCCGGCGAGATGAAGAAGGGCGTGTTCACCGTCCTCTTCTACGAAATGCCCATCAAGCACAACGTTCTCACCCTGCACTCCTCCGCCAACGAGGGCAAGAACGGTGATGTCACCCTCTTCTTCGGTCTCTCTGGTACCGGCAAGACCACTCTGTCTGCCGACCCCAACCGTGCCCTGATCGGTGACGACGAGCACTGCTGGAGCGACAACGGCGTCTTCAACATTGAGGGTGGCTGCTACGCCAAGTGCATTGGCCTTTCTGCCGAGAAGGAGCCCGATATCTATGGCGCCATCCGCTACGGCTCCGTCCTCGAGAACGTCGTCTTCGACCCCAGCACCCGTGCCGTCGACTACGACGACAGCACCCTCACCGAGAACACCCGCTGCGCCTACCCCATCGAGTACATCTCCAACGCCAAGATCCCCTGCCTCTCCAACAACATGCCCACTAACATTATCCTCCTCACCTGCGATGCTCGCGGTGTCCTGCCTCCCATCTCCAAGCTCGACCGCAACCAGACCATGTTCCACTTCATCTCTGGTTACACCTCCAAGATGGCCGGTACCGAGGATGGCGTCACCGAGCCCCAGGCTACCTTCTCTTCCTGCTTCGCCCAGCCCTTCCTGGCCCTCCACCCCATGCGCTACGCCAAGATGCTGGCTGACCGCATCGAAGCCAACAATGCCAATGCTTGGCTTCTCAACACCGGCTGGGTCGGCGCCGGCTTCTCCCAGGATGGCAAGCGCTGCCCCCTCAAGTACACCCGTGCCATCCTCGACGCCATCCACAGCGGCGAGCTCGCCAAGGTCCAGTACGAGAACTACGACATCTTCAACCTGCAGGTCCCCACCACCTGCCCCAACGTCCCCGACGACATGCTCAACCCCAAGAAGGCCTGGACCGCCGGCGCCGAGAGCTTCGAGGCCGAGGTCAAGAAGCTCGGTGGCCTCTTCAACGAGAACTTCAAGAAGTACGAGAGCGAGGCCACCCCGGAGGTCATCAAGGCCGGCCCTACCGTCTAAGTGCCGACGGGTCGTGTCATTTGTGTTTGCGCACACACATTCTGCATACGCCGTGGCGGCTTGAACAACAGAACAGATTTGATATGAGGCTTTGAGGATTTTTCTTGTGGATTTTCTTTTCTTTTTTTCCTTTGTCGAACCATTTCCTATGAACTCTGGAAATGGATGGGAACTCTGGCGTTTTTCAATTTCCTTCATTTACACCATCAATGCAAGATAGAATGAATGGCCTACTGCCATGAATACATTTTCATGAAATACTACCTCGTCATCCCCACGAAGCCTGCAATGTGCCTCCGCGTCTCTCCAACCCATGAAACTGAATATGGTTTCCCCCTCCTTGGTTGAAAATCAATGTTGCAGCTTGACTGGCGGTATTGCTCAACCAACTTGGCGGCAACGCCCTGCATCGCATGTGCTGACCAGCTGACCGCCCATCATCAGAAACAGTCAGCCTCAGGCAAGCCATGTCTCTATTATAACAAGCAGCTTGTCTAGGGGGTAGAACACCATAGCAGGGTGGCTTTCTGTCAATGACTCCTGCCGCTTGCGAGAAGCCTTCGTGAAAATAAAACGCGGGCAAGGGCTTGAGGATGACGCGCAGTCAGAGATTGGATTTATTCAATATATACACAGCTTCTAAAAAGAAAATGGCACAGCTTTTTGAGAGGCACTTGGAATCAAGTTTATATACACTGTTCTTTTGGTTCGGTATAGCTGCCACGATGAATTGAAATCACGAGTCCTCCCATCCAGCGCTTCCCACACTAAATACAGTAAGATTGTAAAGTATGTATGCAAAGAAAAATGTATTTGCGTAAATCATCCAAGGATATCATAACTTGTTTGGCAACAAATGCGCAACGCCGTTGTAAATAGCTCCATACATATCCATCAGACCATAGTGATTAGAGTCCGAGACGGAGGGGAAAAAAAAGACAAGCCTCCTGCGAAGACCACGTAGTTTGTACATGGCGTGATGCGGCATAAGCGCACCTTTGTCGGTTCAATACGTGTAGACAAAGTGAGGGTTCTCCTTGTCAGTCATATTGGCCCAAACCTCCGGCGATTGGTAAGCCTCTTCATTCTGCTTGCTGTTGTCGGCACGGCGACGGTTCATGAAGACGTAGTATAGGAAGAGGACGAAGGTAATAAACGCGCAACCAGCCTGAGTCCCCATGACGGCAAGCTTGGCTGGGCGGAAGTCGGGAGCATCGCGAGCCTGGAAGGTCTGGGGTCCAATGATGTTGCCCAGCGAGAAGGAGCCGGCGATGATAGCACATGCAAAAGCGCGCTTTGTGGCACCGGCCACGTTAACGACGGTCCAGTTGTAAAAGACGGCCAATGGTGCGACGACCGCGTTGACCAGGTAGATACCAGCAAGAATGCCGGCGCGGTTACTTGTAGGCAGGAAAGACATGAGTGCACCACCAATGATGGCGGGAATAATGCACGCAATGATCCAAGCCCAGCGGTGGGAGCCATGACGGATTCCAAATCCAACCAGGAGAGTGAAGAAGATGCTGACAGCGCCCGAGGGCATGTTCATTAGAGCAGCTTGCTTAGACGAATACTTGAGGTTGCGAATTAGAGTTGCGGAGTAGGTGGTCACGACGCCACTAGAAACGGACAGCAACACGACGGCTAGAAGAAGAAGCCATATCTGAAGGTCGAGCAGGCCCTCAAGTATCTCCTTGAAGCGAAACTTCTTAGAGGAGATGCCAGTTTGATTGACGGAGACGTGCTTAAGAAGGGCAAGCTTCTCCACGTTAGACAACCAGCCGGCCTGCATAGGGGTATCGGGCAGGAAGAAGATGACGCAGAGACCAACGGCAACGGTGATACACCCGAGCGTCACAAACATGGTTCTCCATCCAGACAGGGCGGCATCCGGGCCAATGTGCTGGAAACCATATGAGATGGCACCGCCTAGGATCTGACCAAGACCAAGACCAAGATACCAGAACGAGAAGCGAGGAGCTTGCTCTGACTTTGTGTACCATTGGCTGCTGATGAGCATTAGGGAGGGGCCAATCGTGGCCTCGAATATGCCCAGAAAAACACGGGAAACGAGAAGCGTCTGGGCGTTGTGCGCGGCAGCACCACAGGCTGTGGCGACACCCCAAAGGGTGACATTGAGACCTAGCCACTTGGCGCAGGGAAAGATTTGGAGAAAGTAGATGTTGGGAATCTCGAAGCAGAGCAGACCGACAAAGAGGTAGGTGGCAATGTTGGAGAAGTCATTGCCCGTGAAGCCGAGGTCCTTGGGCATGCCCATGACGGCGGCATAGTTGTAGATGACCTTGTCGAGGAACTGGAGTGTGTAGCAGCAGAACATTAGGGGAACGATGCGCCAGTCGACCTTGCGGCGGAGGGCGGAGAGGTTGACGCTGTCGACTTCATTCTCGTTGATGGGGCCTACACTCTGGAGGAAGCGCCAGGCCTTGTCGACGTCGGAGCCCGCAGACTGCGGGCGCGGAACCGCCGTGTCTGGTTTCCCTGAGCTGCCGGAGGACGAGTTGGCGCGAGCGGCAGCGGGTGCGACAGTCGCCTTTTCGAGATCGGCGACGGCGGACATGACGTCGCTGGACAAGGCTGGCTTGTTGACGGTCGAGGGAGAGGAGTTTAGACAGAGGGGAGGTCGGATGGTGTATTAATGGTATCAAATCATGAGCTCGAAAACAATCGAGGGCGGAACAGGATGGCTAATAAGAGGGGGGGGGATAGGATGAGGTGGGCGGAAGCTCTGTCAAGAGACAAGGATCAATCGAGTTCCTGCAGTCGCGAGGAGTCGCCCGGCGATGAATGGATTGGAAAGGACGAGGACGAGGACGGGGGGATCGACGAGGGCGTGGGTGGCATTAAGAGCCAAAAACCCTTTTTGAGGCGTTTCTGGTTTCTGGGCGACAGAGCTTAGATGCGGCAGTCCTTTTGCGCCCTGGTTCAAGTTTGGACCAACTGCTGGACCCTTGTCGACAGACGCGGCCAAGATAATTGTGGCAGAAGCTAAGATTGTACATGGGTAGGCAGCTAAAAGATGGCAAGGGTTCGGTCAGCGTCCAGCGATTCGGTGGGTTCGTTGGTGATTTGTCGTGGTGTGGCGTGGTGTGGTGGATGCGTGAAGCGGGAGGAGGGAATGAAAGCCTGAAGTGAGGCTCGAGGGAGAGAGAAGGAGAGGGTCACCGCGGATCGGAAGATGCAAGGCAAGTTTAGTAGAGAGACGATGAGGGAAGAGTGTGGAACAGTAACTAGAAAGGAGGGGCAGAGAGGAGAATATTGAAAGTGATGGATGAAGCAAGTCCGTGATTAACTGGAGCAAATCCGATGCTGCCCGTTTGCTGCTGGCGAAACATGAATTCTGCGGTGATGATTATTGTGGGCGGGATATTCCGCAGCAAGTACGTAGAACGTACGGAGTAGTTCACCCCCACAAGGTACATGCATATCCGTACATACATATCCGTACATCTAAGATTACATGGCTCAGTCATTTGCTTCCCGTCGTAATAAATGACCGAATTGCCGTCCGTTGGCCCCTTTCCTTTTTCACAAATCCCAATACCCTAATACCTTTCAAGTAGGCCAAATGACTGGCAACCCCATATTACCATTATTACCACCAAGGTACGGAGTACATCGTTTGACTAGGTAGGCATGTCAGTTAGCGGCTTGGCCTCCTCCTCTTGCTTCGCCTCCGCTAAAAAATTAGCCGGGAATCTACTAATGGTGGCCCATGATGGCTTGTCCCCACGGCGAACGGACCACTCTGCCTCGCCTCTGCCTCTGCCTCTGCCCTTTGTATCCATCTGTACTTGCTTTTCTTCACATCCGCAAGCACACCAACGCAACAAGCACAATCTCCATCAAATGTATGCGTCTTCCCGGCCCTGGATGATCTCTCTCTCTCTCCATCTCCCACTCTCTCTTCCTCTCCCTCTCTTCAATACATGCCTCCAACTTCTTTCTCTACAACTCGCCCCAGTCACCTGGGCGCTATGTTGCGCTCACTAAACCCCAAACGGCTGCCGCACAATCAATTCAGCCCTTCCTTCCAGCCGCTTATTTCGTGAATGGTAGCCTCGTCGCCCCTCTAGTTGAGGAGCGCGAGATTCGAAAAACAGCAAAGCTCGTCTCGTGATCCTGCCAGGGGCTAAACCAACAAACGTCGTCCCCAAGCCAACAAGCAACGCCTTGTCTTGCCCGTCTCTCAGCCCTTCTCCACAAAGCTGCCTCGGCTTTTTCAAGACCTGTATCGAGGTAACTGGATGGATAAATGTTGCCCAGGTACTTCAATCCTCATTCGCCGGTACTTGACCTGTTTTTTGTCCCAAACAAAGGAGGCCTAAAACAACAAAAGCAACCAAAGAGGTCAAAGCAAACAAAGCAAATAACATCAGCTGGTCTTCCACGCCACTGCTTCGCGACTCTCGTACCAGCCAGGACGACAAACCCAGAGTGACGGCTACAACTATCAGAATGGATGCCATGCAATACCGCAACAGCCACCAACTTCTCAGTAAGCACTACGTTCCTCGGTCATCGTAGTCTCTTTCGCACTGGCTGTGCTAGAATTTACCCTTGACAGATCGCAAAAGGCTCGCCATTGTTAGGTACTACTAACGACATGCCAACTTTTCTATTGCGCGCAATACACCGTACAAGTTGATGTCGGCCCGGTTGCTCGATTGTGAGAATTGAAGCCTCCTCGTATAATAGTTCAGCTACAAGCAGTGGTCATAAGTTGATAAACGCAGTAGCACGACGAATACGACTTACACCGTCGACCACAGCAAGGCCCTTGCAGGTTTACATCCACGAAGTTGAGTTGCTGCAGTCTGGTGCAACATCCGCAAAGAAAGCGCTGGAGCTACACAACATACCTGCCCGCTGAATCCAAACTGGCTACTCTTCAACTTTGTTGGTTGCCGGCGAGATGTATAGTAACTTCCCTTTCTGATCCCCTTGTCGAGTGACCAGCCCTGTTGGTCGAACGTTCTACCCTCCCGCACCACAACACTACGCAGCCCGGATCCTCCGAGAAGAAATTTACAAACTCGATCAATCTCGCGCGCCCCTTTCAATCAGCCTCACCCGTCCAAGACGCCTCCACTCTCCCGTCGGGGCCGTGGACATCAGCGTGGCCCGGTCCATCACTACTCCACCCTCAACCCTCCGCATCAAGAAGAAGATCCGGTTGTGCGCTTGGCGAAAACGCATGGATGTCCACTTGACTCGAGCCGTCTAACAATCCTCGTCACAACTACTACTCCCAAACTTCGTTGGCTGATGAATGATTCAGTAAGGGTGGCAACTCTGGCAACTCTGGTAGCTCTGGTAGCTCTGCTCCGTATAGCTGCAGAATCATACAAGTTCTTTTAAAATCGCGGAACGACTAACGTTACGGTTTGTCGGCGTTTCTGCCCATTACCAACAGAGCTCATTTTGCACACTCCGTCGATTCATGCATTCTGACGGCAGAGGAGCAATTTCGTCTGATCAATACACCCAACACACTGCATCAATATAGACAACCTCCGTTCCCACTTCCCGTTGCATGTTCGGCTTTACTATGCAACCCAACAACTACAGCTTTCCGAGCAAGAGGCTCTTCTTACATTTTTTATGGATTCGGCGTACCCTAAAGACGTTCATTTCCGGGTTCATTGTCCACTCTGTTGCTGTTTTTATCTCAATTCCCGCAATCAATCATTAGGACACACTGGACACAACCAGCAATGGGTCACTCAGCGTTGACGTTGCATTTCGGATGACCTTTCTCGAGGCTACTCCTTTGCCAGATGGGGCCATCTTCCGGGGCCGATTTTTCAGACATCAACCAAAATGCTGCAATCCCCGGAGAAGAGAAATTTCAGCAGTCGCCCTAATGCGCGCTGGAAATCTTCTAGAACAGCTCTTGCCTAGTGCCACGACGTTGTTGGCTTGTTGATGCCTGCGCGCATCTCGAGAAACGGCTGAACCAGACCAAGGGCTGCCGACGCTGTTGCTGCTTCGGCCATTGTCGGCACTCGCTCCTTGTCGTGCCATAGACAGGGCTATAGCTCGCTGAGAAAGTCGATTTTTCGCGCCGATTTGGAAAGGCCCCCAGGGAATGAAGCAGAACCGGCTAGATGATTGCCAAGAAACCAAGAACTGGGCATTGATATCTACATTAGTAGCTGGCCTGAGCCCCGGTTGCGGATGCGGCCCATTGCAAGTTCTTTACCAAATACGTAGACATGCACGCAAAAAATATGGCATGCGAGGACTTGTCTAATTTCTGGGTTGCGTTTTTGTAATGTCACAATGCAGCAACATGGATCCCGCATTAATCATCTGCAGAGCCGGCGGTCCCTCTTGTTGCTCCGTCGTAAGCATGCTTCCCCTGTTTCTCCAGTTGTACCACTCAACCCTCCCTTATTGGTTAGGACTTTTGATGCTTTGGTCACAGAGTGGCCATACCATTCGGCGTACAAGGCCGGTCTGCTTTCTTGTACGGGGACTAGAAGTCCGGCCCTAAGTCCTATTTGCATGACCCTAGGCACGGCGATCCGGATGGGTCAGCGAGAGGAACAGGAAAAAAGGGGGCTCTGCTAGAATTCGCGCCCACCAAGTGCCACAGTCACAGCATGACAGGTGGGCTGTGTTGCGGGAGGAAATCATGATTGGATTCATAGTTGGAGAGAAGGGGGCGCTTCTGAGAGAAGAGGCAACGTCTGTGCGTCGGCTCACTCTGATGCAGAATCTAGTCATTTTATACGTATGGGTCGCTTTGTTATAGAATTTGTCAAGGGCTTGACGGCTGGATAGATTGCATTGCAAACGCAGTTTACCGGTTCGCCTTCCTATTCGCCAAGGCTCGCCGCCAGTAATATGTCTATGCAGAATATAGCCCAGGGTAGCAGGAGCACGCGAGAGATGAGTTGTCGGTTGATTATTACAGCGTGGGGCCTGGAGGTCTTGGATGCATCGATGGAAGGGAGGGGCAACTCCATGCTCTATTAATTAAACCGCATTACACGATGCTGATGCATCAGGATGTGGCAGTGTAAAACGCGTCGCAACGTTTAATCTATCTGACTACGGCGTGTGGCGAATCAGGGTCTTTATGACAACAGCTTGACGAGAAAAGAAGGTAGAAGGTCTCGTCCGATGTTCTAGTGCCAGTTGGAACGCATGCAACCACGGGTCTTTACGGGCGGGAAATTTTTGGCTTTGCCAATCCTTATCAAACTAGAACGCCACAGCTCCTGATAGCCATGGAAGGAGCAGTACATATCTACTTGATATGCTAGGCAGATTCATTTGTCGTGTATCGGCGAGGTGCATGTCCTTTTTCCGGTTCGGGGAGACAGGGGAGGAGCGGAGAAAGTTAAGGGGCTCTACACCGGCATCAGAGCAAAAAAATTGTTCTCTTGGGAACCTGTCCCACTTCAAAGAGAACTCCCCAATGCTTTCGCCTGGGGGCTTCGGTCGCAGAAAAGGCTGACGGGGACAGGGATCCTTCCGCTGCCGCCCCCAGTTTGGAGGGGCGAGGGGAGGAATGGGGGCGCAAAAGAACCATCGATATGGGGCCACGGAAGGCTTGTTGCAATCATAATTGCAAGTCCCAAGTAGAAGAAAAGGGCTCAAAGCCCCCACGGCATTCTACTAATACATAGAAGGCGATTTATCGGTGATCAGGTAGTAAGGTTGAAATGTGCATGCATCGGTAGTAAACCGAACAACCTAAGATCAGTACCAGGCCGTTCGTCGTCTTGGCATCGGATACGAAAACGCAATTAATAAAAAGGTTCGACAAGGATTGTGAGGGTAAACGTGAAGATGAGGTTCGCATACAGTTGCTCGTGTTTGGGATGGCGTACGAGACCATGTAGGCGGTTGGTGAAGCCAATGGTATACTATCATCGACGATGGCGGAGATAAAGAGCTGCAGGGCGGTAAGCACATGGTTACCAGACGTAAGTCCCATGGGTATCCGTGGCAGCTCAGAATCTTGGGTGTTGCATCCATACATAGACGCATGGAGGTTGGGCGTGCGGGAGGAAGGTCTGCAGATGAGACGAGATGGTGGGATCCAACGAGCACAGACAAGGAAGGCCATACCTAAAATGGTCCGCAGCCCCCGACGCTGCTGACCCTGTCCGTGCTGGGCAAGGAGACGATTTCTTCAGCACACTGACAGGGAGCGTTGATGGACCGGCAAGGCAAGACAAGGCGAGACAGGAAGAGGCTGGCAGGTGGCAGGTGGCAGGTGGCAGGCTGAGAAACACGAGTACAAAGTATATGCGTCCTTCTCTGTTGCACCCCGGCTTTTGGTGGGAGCGTCCCCGGGAGGTTCCCCCCTTTGGTAGCAGCATAAGACGATGAGTGGTGGACTCTAAAGACAGACTCTCGGATATGGTGATGGTGGGTGATGAGAGCTAGTAGTAGATTTGTGGGCTGCACCAGTCTGTTTTTTGTTCTGTGTTGTGTTGTGTACGTGTTCGTGCAGGGGAGGTTGCGGTGGCAATGCAGTCTCCGCTACAGCTGACAGTGCTTACGCTGAGAAATTATGCGCAAGCACTCTCGAGGGTGAGAATCCTGAAGGGCAGGGTGGTTCGAGAGCCATGGTGGTGGATGTGATGACGATGATGGATGGATTGATTCTTCCCGTCTGCGTATCTCGTACCTACCTCGCCAAAGGCTGAGCGAGGCGTTTGCTTGCCGAGCCATATTAGGTAATGTACAAAGTCATGCTCAAACGATAACTTCAAACACGGCCGACGCCCAGCTGGACATGGCCATTACGTTTCGAATACCAGCAAGAAACGAGCAAATGGGACCATTTTGTCTCTCGCTCATCGTCCGGCGCCCGTGATCACCTGCACCCTGTCTGTACCCTGCAGTCAACTTCCCCCTCGGTGTGGCGTTGACTTGTGCAAGCTCATGTCTCACCTCTAGAGACTCGACCGGCACAGGCTGTCTACAACTCGTCGCTCATCAATCCGCCAACCCAGCCCTCACCCTGCCTTTTTGTTTTCTCAGTGTCTGGCTGCGCAACATATCTACATACCCTAGGTCTTTTGCCCCCCCTCCCTCCCCTCGCGCAGGGTGGTATTGCGAGACCGCACAAGTGACAAACGTGCCGAATCAACCGTCTTGTCGTGTGTTCTCTACTTGCTTTTTTCCCATTCGTGTTCTTGCCATTTTTTTCTTCTTCTTTCTCTTTTCTTTTTCTCTCTGCCTCACCTGTACCGTTGCAAGGCCACAGGCGTCATGCATGTCTGTCATAAGCGATGGCCAAGTGTTTCTCCGGCTCGGCTCCTGGCGCCCCGGGAGCGAGCTTGGCTTACGTCGATGCCCTCCCTGTCCATGTACCTGGCTGCCAGTCCAGAGTAGATTGGAAGCACTCCCTCCTCTCCGTAACCTCACATTGACACATTGGTCGCCTTCTGCCTGATAATGCAACCCAATGGACATGACATGCTTGCTTCCCAGAACAATCTCCTATATGGAATACTTCTTGTAACAGTAGCAACCACTGAGCTGCCAAGGTCGCGCAATCCCTGACCATAACTTCCGTACAGGGGGGTGGCGATGGGATGGACGGCTGGCCACCTTGCCACCTACATCCCACTCAATCAACCCCTACACATTTTTAATTCATTTATTTATTTATTGCTTTCGATTTTTCTCTTCGTTTCTTTTTCTTTTTCTTTTTCGCGGCTGCGCTAGTAAGCAGACCAGTCGGTCCAAGGGAGAAGGGAGAGACCTAGAGATATACCTCCAAGTTAGTACCTAGGTACCTACATACCTACATATCTAGGTAGTAGTTAGGTAGTAGGCTGCTCCATGCCCACTGGACTGTTGACTGGAAACGTATAGTTAGTTGGTCGCGCCGCACCACAAGGATGCCGTTCCTGTCCTTTTCTTTTCCTCGTCGTCTGTCCCTCTCCTCGAGCTAATAAACCCTTCAGTTTTGGGGTGAGCCTATCAGTAGTAGGCATCTCCTCGGGTGCGGCTCAAATTTGCTTTAATTGTCGCTTACGCCTGCGTCGTCAACTTCTATCCCAATCCTCAGTTCTGCTCACCACGGTACATTCCCTTCACTTTTTCCTCAGACTTTCCGATACCATTCTCCTTGAGTGCAATTCACCTGACGACGTCTGACGACCTGCAGCTTTGCTTTTGTTCCTTTCCTTCCTTTCCCTTCTTCATCCGGTGTCATTCTTGCTGCAGTTCGGCACTTTCCAGCCCACAAGGCTTGCATTGGCTTGCAGCCCTCCAAACGCCCTCTCGCTTCAAACGACCCCCCCCCAAAGGAAAGACGGACAGCCAGACACTTTGCCGATTCACCAAAAAAAAAAGGCAAAACAGACAAACAATCTCGAGAATTGGTCCCAAAACCAGTACTTCGGCCCGTCCTCCTCCAACGACAGTCGCCTTCGGCGCGCTCCTGTGGCCTCAGCATGGTCTTCGTTGCCCACGGCTCTCCGGAGCTGGACGAGAAGTCCCAGTACAAGATGATAATCGCCGTGTGCGTCGTCATGTCGGGACTTGCCAGCATTATTGTCGGTGCACGCCTCGTCATCCGCAAGAAGAACAACCGCATTGCCGCTGACGACTGGATGTCCATCCTGTCCCTCATCTTCGCCATTACCTACTCGGTCCTCTGCATCGTCCAAACCAAGTACGGTCTGGGCCTTTTGCCCGCCATCCGGCCCAAGGAAAACCTGATCCCTTACACGCGGGTCAACTATGCCGGCCGTCCCATTTACCAGGTCGGCATCAGCTTCTTCAAGATTGCCCTGCTCATCAGCTACTTGCGCCTCCTGCAGGGCACCGACAACCGCAGGTACCGCATGGTCGTCTGGGGCGCCATTGCCTTTGTCTTTCTGAACCACCTGGGTAGCGCCCTCGCCCTGATCTTTAACTGCAATCCGGTACGACTCGCCAGCCCTGGGGTGACCTCAGATCTGCATCTCACTTACACGCAGCCTTGGCTAACATTTGTGCGCCCCCTCAGGTCGACAAGTCGTGGAACCCCTCCAAGAAAGGCACCTGTCTGCCAGCAGTTGCCTCCTTCACCGCTTACGCAGTGCTGACCATCATCTCGGACATACTCGTCGCCATCCTCCCCATTCCAGTGCTGCTCAAGCTCAACATCCGCCTCGAGAAGAAGCTGGGTCTGATGGCCATCTTCGCGCTCGGCCTCTTCACGACGCTGTGCTCCATCCTACGATACACGCAAATCAACCGCATCCAATATGGCGACCACGACTCGACCATGCTCATCGTCTGGGGCGTCATCGAGTTCAACGTTGGCAACATGGTGTCCTCGCTGCCCTTCCTGGCGCCCGTCTGTCTGCGCAAGGCTAGGGACTACCGTTCCAAGCACTCCAAGTACGCCTACGGCTCCAATGGCAACAGCAATAACCGCGCGGCTGCTGGTGGCATCAAGGGCAACGAGGCCTACAAGCTCAGCGACGTGTCTCAAGACCGGAGCGCCTTTGCCGGCTCCCAAACGCACACCTCGAGCAGCGAGGAGAATATTTTACAAAAGAACAACGCCATTATGAAATCAGTCACGTACAGCGTTCGAGTCGAGGATGAGGATGAGAACATGATTGGCCGTGCCCACTCGACAAACCACATCTAAGAAGCTAGCTGTTACACGAGCAACAAGACATATCATCATACACCACACGCCGAGAATATATCCGCGCGCTCCTTTTTTTATTGAATAATTTACACTTTTCGTTTTCAGGACTTGGAGGACTTGCCACATGTTTAGCTGGAAAAGCAAAAAAATCATGTGTTTCCTTTTTTTTTTTCGCAGCGTATTTTAACAAGACTAGAGAGGATTGTGAGCGTTTGACTGTAGATCGGAAAGACTACAATGAGGAAGGGCTAGTATTGGGATTACCATGGCGCATTGAATGTACAGTAGATCAAATTCGGGGCGAAAGCAAGAAGAGAGCGAGAAATCCTTCTCATTGATAGTTACAACGTTCCCTGCCGGGGCATGTCCACTTGATGATCTACTATTGGGGGCCTGCCTGTGCCAGCTAGTACTGCAGAAAGAAGATGATGTGTCTGCAGCCCTGCATATAGTTATGGCGCATCGGAGTTTCTTTCAAGATTTTCTTTTTTTTTTCTCCCTTGCTTCTTGGCTTCTTGGCTTCTTGGCTTCTTGGCTTCTTCTCTCGCGTATTTTTCACCAGTTTGCTGATCGTTGCTTTTGACAGAGGACCGGGCGCACCCTGGACGGACGGGGGGCTTTTTTTCCTTGTCGCAGCGGGGCCGAAAAGCGTTCGCTGGGAGAGGAAGCGCCACATTTGTCAGTACTGTAAATATCAGTTAAAGTCCAGGACAAGTCTCCTATGGGTGTTTCGTCCCGTCTTTTCTTGTCTCTTTTTTTTCTTGGGTCAGCGTCCGTGGGCAAAAACTGAACTAAATCCCCCCCCCCCCCCCCCCCCAAAAAAAAAAAAAAAAAAAACCCTTGTTGGGGCCCGGGGAGGCGTCAGCTGGCCAAAGCACCTTGAAAAAACGCACAGACGACGGGTATATCGATGAACAGGGAAGGTGGAAAGGGAAGAAGAATTCCAAGCAAGCGAGAAGCGCCACAACCAAGCCCCCCCTCTATAAGTTCTGCCGATCATGTGGCGGCGGGGCTCTTCTGGGAATTTGGGCGGGCCGGGCTGTGGAATTTTATTTTATCATGTAATTTTTAGTCTTAACGGTTCATCTGCTGTAGCACAACGCCCTCTTCACATCGCCCCAGCCAGCCACGTTTACCGTATCTCATGTAGAGTTCACAACGCCAGTGCCGTGCTCCAAGAAAAGCAGCTCTATTTGATAGACCAGCCCGATACCGCCAGAAGAACATTCCTCGTCTCACGGGCCAACACCACCCACCAACAATCAAGGGTCTGACTCGGTTCAGCCCTCAGCTAGGCTCCTCGTAGTTGAGCATCTTGGCACGCGGCGTCAGCAGCGGGCTCTTCAGGCTCATCGCGGCAAAGTCGTGCGCGTCCTGGCCGGCCTGTCGTGAGGCGAATACTCCCGGCCGCGCGCGGGCAATCACCGATTCCTCGTACCGTGACAGCGCCTCGCGCAGCTCCGCCGTCTTGTTGGCTGTCCCATCAGGCTTGCTGAGCAGCTGCGGCACAACATGTTGGTCAAAATCCTCCACGTCGACCAGGGCGTGGTTGGCGCCGTCGCCTCGGACTTGCAGGTAAAGGTAAAGGTTAGCCTCGGCAACATGGAGAATGGAATCGTGAACCATGTCATTTTCCTCGTCCTCTGTCCTCTTTTGGTGCTTTCTCCAGTGGGATGAACAGAAGCTGAGCCCGCATCTTCCCTCCCAGTTCGTTCCCTGTCCGTGAATGTCTCGCCATGGTCTTGACAGCACTGAGACAAGAGCCACTAGCGGTGGCGCCGGCATTGCATGCAGACCGGACAAGAAACGAGAACGCAATGCAGGAGAACGGACCCCGTCGACCGAGTCTTTGGGACCCGGACACTTTCAGTAGTGCGGCAGAAAAAGAAAGAACGAGAAGAAAAAAGCAACAAGAAAACTCACGGCAGATGGTAACACGATAAAGAAAAGAAAAAGACTTACACATGGTCATCACATGAAGTGAGTCGCCCATCAGCACCACGCGCCCCTTGGAGCGCAGGTCCTTGGGCGGCACCCAGTCCATGAGCTTCAGGCCCTTGACCTCATCGTCATCGCGCACCCTGGTTCCCAAAGACCGGAACGGCTCCGCCCATGACCCCGCAATGCTCCTGAAGAATGCCGCACGCTCCGCGTTCGTCTCCGGGATCGCCGTCGGCCCCTCCTCCGGGCCCCGAAACCCTCCCGCCACCTCGAGCCACGAGATGCAGATCTGCAGCAGGTAATCCCCCGTGCTCTCCTCTGTATTTCCTGGCGCGTCGAGAACTACAAATCGGACGGGATTTGTTTTAGTCATGAAGAAAAGACACACAAACGCAAGTTCTGCCTGGGAACGGACGGAGACGTACTGCTAAAGTAGCCAAATGAGTTGTCGTGCGAGCTCGTGCCGTGCAGGAAGAACGGATCCATCTTGAGGAGCTCCGAGATCTCGTCGGGCGTGCAGGACAGCTTGACGCCCATCATCCGGATCGGCAGCGCGTTGGTGTGCTCCTGGTCCTGCTTGGCGAAGACTTGTCGCCGGAGAAGCGACTTGGCGCCGTCGCACGCGACGAGGAGACTGCCCTCGACGGAGGCGCCGTTGGCAAAGTGCGCCGTGATGGAGTCTCCGTTGTCCTCGTAGGATACAACAGACATGTTCCACTGTGTTGACATTAGCATCTACCTCCATGTATACCTATGGCGCGTTTGTGGCCACCCAAGGAGGGCGACGTGATACCAAGCGAATCGCTGCAGGAGTCGGAAATCTAGCAAAAAGACTGTTTTTTTTTTGTTTTTTTTTTTGGCTCATTTCATACCTCAATGTCGAGATTGGTCGCTAGCAGGCTCCGTAGACGCTGCCGAGTCACCCTCAGCCGCGCCGTCTCCGGAGCCGGCGGCGCGGCTGCGATGCGCTCCGCCGTGGTCAGGTCGTAGTATGGGAAGCGGGAGACGGCGCCGGCCTCGACGGCCACGCGGTCGACGCATGCGGCGCGGCGCAGCACGTCACGCTCGCCGAGTCCCTCAGGCAGCAGCGCGCGCAGCGCCGGCAGCGCCCATGAGCGTCAGGCCCCAGCCGACGCCGCGGGTGGTGAAGTTGGCGTCGCGCTCGAAGACGCGCGCGGGCACGCCGCCCTGGCGCAGCGACTGCGCCAGGAGCAGACCGCTGGGGCCGGCGCCGACGATGAGGACCGGGAGGGTGGTTGGCGGTGGTGGCGGTGGTGGCGGTGGTGGTGCGGCGCCGCTGATATCGTTGGTGGCGGCGATCTTGTTGCCGTCGCAGATGCCGGCGGCGGCGGCGGCGGTGGCGCTGTGGCTGGTGATGGCTGCGGCATCGTCACCCATGGCGGCGACTTTGACCCCGGAGAAGAGACGGGAGGGATCTGGATCAAATCGGAGGTTTCGCTGTCCACTTGTGTCTGTTGTCTCTGCCACCGACTTCTTTTCGTAGTGTTTGATAGTAGGCCGCGCGGGAGAGAAGAGTGCACCAGGTTCCGGCAAGATGAGTGAAATTTCCAATGGCACCAATTGGGAATGCAAATTTGGTTATGATTGAATGAAAACAAAAATTTTCGTCGAATCAAGTGTACAAGACAGCTGTCAGCCTAGCTAGCTAGCGAGCCGAACGAAAAGATGACAGTAATCATCAAGCGGTGTCACCGTCACGCAGAAAGGCGAAGAAGCGAGCGAGCGAGCCTTCTTTGCCCCGTTGACTTAGTAAATGGTGGTTTCCTTTCCCTTCCCTTCCTCTTCTCAGGAATATCGCCGAGCTTTCCGCAGCCGAAACGGAGCCTAAATAAATTTGCTTCACTAGTTACCTTGGTAGTTTGAAAAATCAACATCAGGAAAAGGCCCTCCGGTGCCGAGCCGGTGCCCATCCACCCACCAACCTCAACTATGTACGTACCCTGTAGCTCCCTTGTTTGCTTGGACAGCAATGTGGGCTGGTGGCCTTTGAATGATGCAGAAGCTGGGTTTCAAGGGGCGCAGCGGCAAGCAAAGTCGGCTACGTTTGTGATTTTGCTTTGCTATTCTTTGCAGCCAAGCAGTCGTTACGTAAAAGGACACCCGGGGCAATGTTGGGATTACCTTGCATGAGATCCTGGGCACATCAATGCTTGACTTTCTAATCCTGTCCTCGATCGAGCATCCGTCGAAGCATCAAACCAGCGAGCACGGGCTGTCAGTTACGGCCTGTTGATGGAGCAATTGCAGCTACAGCATTGTGTATACATCGCACAGTGCTCACATGGGCAAATACGTTGATAGATCATATGGCTTAACATTTTATTCATTTTTTTGTCATGACCTAACCTGGCAACACCGTTGATCCCTTTTTAAAAAACCCAACGCATGAACGGGTATTACATTGCTTAAATCTTGGTGGCAGCCTCGTGAGCCTTCTGCTTCTTCAGGGTGCGCATCTGAGCCTTGGCGCCCATGATACCACCACCCCACTGTCTGCGGGCCTGCTCGTGCTTGTCCATGAAGCCGTCCTTGATGGTGGAGACGAGCTTGGAGAGCTCAGTCTTGTCCTCGGAGCGGACCTCGGTGAAGGCGAGGATGGCGGCGGTCTTCTTGTGAACGACCGTGCCGAGACGGGCCTTGCCCTTGACGACGGCGTAAGGGACACCCATCTTCTTGCAGAGGGAGGGGATGAAAACGACGAGCTCGATGGGGTCGACGTCGTTGGGGATCAGGACCAGAGAAGCCTTCTTGTTCTCAATGAGGCCAACGACGTGGTTGAGGCCGTACTTGACAGTGTAGGGCTTCTTGGAGACGTCCTCCTTCTTCTTGCCCTCCTTGATAGCAGTGGCCTCCTTGAGGAGACGCTCCTTCTTCTCAGCCTTGGTCTCGGGGCGGTACTTGTTCAGGAGCTTGAAGGCCTGAGCGGCGGTGTTCTTGTCGAGGACGTGGGAGAACTGGGAGATCGCAGGGGGGACCTTGACGCGCATCTGAAGAATCTTCTTCTGGCGCTGGAGGCGGACGTACTCGGGCCACTTAACCATGCGGGACAGGTTGCGCTTGGGCTGGATGTCCTGGCCGATGCCAAAGTTGCGAGGGCGGCGCTCGATGAGAGGGTTCTGCGCTGGTGAGCGACATGTCCATGTCCAGTGGACAACCAGGTTTTAGACGTCCAACATACCTTAGGAGCCTTCTTGGAGCCAGCCTTTCCCTGAGGGAAAGGGGCGGGGGCGACCTTCTTGCCAGATTTGGGGGGCTGTCATTGAGAAAAGAAGACATCAGCATTGTGCTCTACCAAGCAGGTCTTCTCTGAACTCTAAACGAGACACGCATCGGCCATTGCATTTCTGCGCCGGCACGTATGCGATGATCTCCAGCCAAGCCAATCCCATTGAAACCAGTCCTTTTCGATGTGATATCGTGGAGGATAAGAATTTCGATCGGGATGTGTGGTATTGTTGCCGGCGCCGGCGACGACGAGGGTGAATCGGTATCGCTTCGAGCGCACGGCATCAATTGTGCCGAAGCACAGTTGACTCACAAAACTGCGGCCATGAGAGATAGAGAGGTTATTCCATATTCAGGTACTCACCATTTTGACTGTTGGGCGGTGATGCTCTGGGATGTGCTGAAGCAAAAGTTAGGAGGCCCTCTGTGGATGAGTTGAAGACTGAATTTGCGCTGGTGGGAGAAAAATTAGGGCTTTCAGTGGGCCAATGCCACAACTTGTGGGTTCGACATTTTTCGCTTCTACCTGTGGCTGATGTGTGGCTGTGCATCACGTGAATCCGCGATTCGCGTGGCGCTAAATAGCTTACCCTGTACAATGTTCCATCTTCAAAATCTGTGAGAGTCCTCTCTACCTATGACTCAACTCCCATCGTGCACGATACGCTATTTATGGTTTGAGTGGGAAGGTTAAACTCTGTCGCCTTGCTGCATACATCTTCCTGGTAGATCCTGGTACCCTCCGAGATCTTCTGCGCTCTCGCCGGATTGCCCCCCCTCACCTCAAACGATTTCACCATGCCACCCTCACAATGCATGAGGTGTAACTCACAAAAGGCCGTCGTTAAGAGGCCGAAGAACCACCACAAGCTCTGCAAAGATTGCTTCCTGGAAGTATTTGAAGATGAAGTACACCATACTATTATTTCATCCAAATTGTTTGTTCGAGGCGAAAAAGTCGCCATAGGTGCATCGGGTGGCAAAGATTCAACAGTTCTTGCATCAGTTCTCAAGACACTCAACGAAAGACACGATTATGGGCTTGACCTCGTGCTGCTCAGCGTAGACGAAGGTATCAAGGGATACAGAGACGATTCACTAGAAACCGTGAAACGCAACGCTGTTCAATATGAAATGCCTCTGAAGATTGTTGGCTACGACACGCTATATGGCTGGACTATGGACCAAGTTGTCGAGACTATTGGAAAGAAGGGAAACTGCACATACTGTGGCGTTTTCAGACGACAAGCTCTTGATCGAGGCGCGAAATTACTAGAGATCAAGCATGTTGTCACCGGACACAACGCGGATGATGTCGCCGAAACAGTTCTCATGAACCTCCTCCGGGGAGACCTTTCCCGCCTCTCGAGAAGCACCAGTATTGTTACGGGGAACTCATCCAACGACGTCAAGAGAAGCAAGCCGCTCAAATACGCTTACGAAAAGGAGATTGTCCTCTACGCACACCACAAAAAGCTGGACTACTTCAGCACCGAATGCATCTACAGTCCCGAGGCCTTCCGTGGAACGGCGAGAAGTTTGATAAAGAACCTGGAGAAAGTCCGCCCCAGTGCTATCCTCGATATTGTCCGCAGCGGCGAAGATCTGGCCCGCTTGACCCCGGACAAGGGCCAGGCAGCATGCGCATGTGACGATAGCGAGGGTAGCGGTGGCTGCGGCTCTGCAAACTCGGCAACATCTGGAAGTGAGTTGGCGCAAATGGAGGCCAGCATCAAGCAACAGAATGAAAATAGAGCGCTTGAGACCGAGATCACATCCAAAGCCAAGGAAGACACGGTCAAGCTTCCGATCCGCCCAAGACAGCGCAAAGGCCAAAGACAAGACGCACAAGCCAGTCCACTGCAGACTCTCGGTCGCTGCATTCGATGCGGCTATATGTCGAGTCAAGAAATTTGTCAGGCATGCACATTGGTAGAGCGACTCAATAAAAATAGAGCAGATATAGCAATATAATGACAACGCCAGGCGAGGTCCGCAATCTTCACTAGCCATTTCTGGATAAAGAAACAGCTTTGTGATATCCTGCATGACGGATAATGTTTTTGGTTTTCACATTTTTTTTATTATAGCCGGTATGACCCCCAGCTGACAAGGCTTCAGTATGTACATGTGGCGGCGTTTCGCCATCGCACCCAGCGGATAACTTGTTTTCAATTCCGCGACTCGTTCGGCTTCGCAACTTGTTCGATTCGTCTAGTTGTAGCGCTTCTCGAGCTGTCAAGAGTTAGCAGGATGAGCTGTGTGCAGATAAAGACTCGCTCAAGCTAACCTTCCACCCATTCGAGTATTCGAACCCAAATGGAGCCTCAGGCTTGTCCGTTTGCCCACGCGGTCTCCCTGTGAGACGGTTATCGCGCTCCATCATTTGCTATTTTGCATGTTAGCACTGACAGTCGTACATGCAGTACAAGATCGAGAAATGAGCGTGGCTCACCTTGTCCCACTGGTCGAGGGAATAGCGAGGACGCTTGCCGTCGTTTTGCCACGTGCGGATAGCAGCAAGACCGGTTCCGGTGGCGCCAAACATCTAGAGCGAGCCCATTAACTTCAGAGACCGTATAGAGGACTATTTTCGGCAACATACGACGACCATGATGGCGTACGGCAGCAGAGTCTCAAAGGGAACAGGCATGTTTTCGATTTGGCGTCGCGGCGCGGAGTAGACCAATGCGTAAGGATCAATTCAATTGACTGCTGAGCAAGAGACTCCCTTCAGCTGGTGACTGGATCAATAGCGTGG
This sequence comes from Cordyceps cicadae, assembly GCA_002968875.1. NCBI lineage: Eukaryota > Fungi > Ascomycota > Sordariomycetes > Hypocreales > Cordycipitaceae > Cordyceps > Cordyceps cicadae. The sequence continues at coordinate 122,799 of MWMN01000012.1, read as the reverse complement.
TTGCGGTTGATTTACTGTCGAGTGGGCGGGTGACAACTTCCGTCAAGATCAAATGCTCGCGGTCCTTGACTTTAGTTCCGGACAGTGAATGCCTGAGGCTTCCACAATCTTGCCAGGGACAGGCGCGATTATACAGTTAGCGCAGGGTTGATTGCGCACGGTGCGCTAGGCGCGAAAAATGCCCGGTCGGCGCGCGGCCTCGAATCGCACGCACTGTACGTCCGCTAACCGCGACAGTGGCACAGTGAAGAGGACCAGAGACGCGACAGTCTATCCTAGGGCACATTCGCGACCGACTCTCTCAACAAGGCAAGGACTGCGTAAGCTGCATGTGAACGGTAAGATTACAAGTGCTGCATCAAGTTCCCTGGGCTGACTTGAACTCTATAAAGCTCCCCTATCCGTTCGCTGTGGAGAACCTGGCCGTCGCAACGACAGGATGCCTGCAGCGTGTCGCAGTCCCAGAATCAGTCGCAGGCTACGAAATTGACCGATATGCGCACGAAATAATAATTTGGAAATTGTCAGTGGAACTCGTTAGCCAACAACAGAATGGCGAGCGCCCAAGACATGGAAGAACAGCTCCAACAAAGCGTTATGATCTCAGAGGATGGGGCGTATGACTCCTCATCTGGGCCTGGCGTAGCGAATGCAATCTTCCGTGATGGCGATGACGAAATGAGCGATCGTGATGCATCCGGAGAAGAAATCGAAGAAGGGGATGAGGATGCTGAGGGAGAGGAAGACAATGACCTCCTTCAGCAACAAATCACGGCCGGGCACGAATCAACAGTTGCCGGCGCACAGCCCCTGACTGACGGCGACGACGACGAAGAAGAAAAAGAAGAAGAAGGGGAAGGGGAAGAGGGGAACTCTGATGAGGATGAGGATGTCGATCTTGTAAAAATACGACCCGAATCCGATGATGAAGGCGATAGTGAAGCTTCAACGCACGAGAGCGAGGCCGACGACGAAGAGGGGGCTGCCTGGGAGGAAGAAGTTGACGAGCGGAGGGATGAAGAAGATGCGTCCGTCGCAGGCCCTAGCAATGCCTGTATCTTCTGCAAGCAAGATGAGGAGGATGACCCCAGCGAAGACTTTGAAGCATACCTGTCGTGCAAACGATGCAGCGACCACGCACACCAACAATGTGCTCGTGAAGCAGCAGCGATGACAGAGGACAATGATGCACAAGGCTGGAAGTGTCCAGACTGCGTCGATAAGTCATCTGATGACGAAGACGATGCTGAAGCTGACAGCGTTGCTGCTTCTGACACGAAAGCATCCCAAATAAGTGGTGGCACCGGCACTGTGTCTCGCGCCGGTCGCAAGAGAAAATCTTCGCCGCTTCAAGATGAAGACGAGGATGACGTTATTACCGTCCGGAAGCGTCGGCGAAACTTGTCCGCGGAAGCCAACTCGACACAGGATACGGAGGGCAACAGCCAAACACGGGGTCGCGCCCCGAGACACAAATCCACTCAGCAGCGTCTCGTTACGACAGAGAAGCGCTCGAGGCATTCCCTGATCCTCAAGTTCCATGTTCGGCCTGGAAATCTCAAGGAGTTCCTCTCCCGTCGGCGTCGGGACCGGAAGCGCCCGAACACTATCCGAACGCCACGCTCAATTGCCCAGCAACCCTCTTCGGTAGGGTTCGATGTGCCGATATCTGCCATGCCGACACCATTCAGCTCTGATGTTTACTCTCAACCCTTCTATTCATTCTTTGACAAAGAGACGGATGAAGCAAAGGGCAAGCCGTACGGCGGAATCTTGACGGAGGCGGAAGCCGACACATCAAAGACGTTTCCCACGGCTGATGATCGCAAGCGCTTTGATAAAGCGAAGCAACAAGCAGAAGACGAGTGGCGGGCTCGTGTGCTCGCAATGCAAGCGGAACAAGATATGCCTGTGCGACGTCACAAGAAAAACAGCGACCACGCGAGCCAAATTGAATGCATCGAGTTTGGCGGCTGGGAGATCGAAACTTGGTACGCGGCGCCATACCCTGCCGAATATAGCAGGAACAGAGTCCTCTACATATGCGAATTCTGTCTCAAGTATATGAACTCGGATTATGTCGCGTGGAGACATAAGCTCAAGTGCGGTACGAAGCATCCACCTGGCGACGAGATTTACAGGCATGAATCAATTTCAGTATTTGAAGTGGACGGCCGCAAGCACCCAGTGTATTGTCAGAACCTGTGTCTTCTGGCCAAGCTATTTCTTGGCTCCAAGACGCTGTACTATGACGTGGAGCCTTTCCTATTCTACGTCTTGTGCGAATACGATGACTGCGGATATCATTTTGTCGGCTACTTTTCCAAGGAGAAACGAGCAAGCAGCCAGAACAACGTTTCGTGTATTTTGACGCTTCCGATTCACCAACGCAAAGGCTATGGCAATTTGCTGATTGACTTTTCTTACCTTCTTACGAGAGTCGAGAAGAAGACTGGCTCGCCAGAGAAGCCCCTTTCCGACATGGGTCTGGTATCATACAGAAACTATTGGCGGCTCCGTCTCTGTCGTTACTTCCTGGACATAGTCGAATCCGGAGAGTTTAAAAAGAACGGACTAAGTATCAAGCAGATGTCGGATGACACTGGTATGACGCCAGACGATGTCATTTCTGCGCTTGAGGGCCTCAGAGCTCTCGTTCGTGATCCCGAAACAAAACGTTACGCCTTCCGAATAGACCTGGAGTATTGCCGAGGTTACTGGGAAAAATGGGACAGCAAAGGCTACGTTAGGCTCAAATCTGAGGCCTTGGTTTGGACCCCATACGTAATGGGTAGATCCAATGCCGTCAATTTCGAATTTGGCCCCCCAATCAACGCCATTGCTCCTCGCGAGGACGACGAAGCTAAGTTGGTGGAGGGATCGAATGATGAGAGCACCGAAAAGTCAGAGCAGACGAATGGGAACAAGATTCAAGATGCTGCTGATCAAGAGGAACCTGCACCTGCGCCGGCAGCATCCATCGAGAAAGCTGAACTGGAAGAGAAGCCCATCAAGCCCGAGGATGAGCTGATGCGGGATGCTGACGACGAAGATGTCGTGACGACGTGGGATGCCGCCTACAAAGACATTCCGCCCACTCGATTCGAAGTCTTCCCTGCCATCGGTGGAAACCGCCGCGACCGACGGCGCCGCACCTTCACCAACAACGGTGTCCCTCGAAAACGTGGTCGGCCGCCGCTGAACCGAGCCCGGAGCAGCTCTTCCCGGCGGAAAGGTGGCGGCACTGGCCGCGGCCCGGGTCGCTTCCCAAAGGGAACTAAGAAGTCGGACTACGGCAACGCGGATAGTGGGCCAGGGCTACCACCCGGCTGGAAGCCCGACGCGGCCCGTCACGCCCAGACCAACGGCGACAGCGTCGGTGTGGCTGTGGAGGAGGATGCGTCCGCCAAGGATGAGGTGGAGGTCCAGCTGCTTGGACTGGACAGGGATGGTGGCTGTGAGGTTGTCAAGCAAGTCGAGGAGGAAGAGGAGGGGGAGGAGGAGTCGGCCGTAGAGTCTGGTGCTGATCAGGACGAAGACGAGGAAGATGACGACGAAGGAGATGACGACGACGAGCAGGATGAGGAAGAGGAGGACCGGCCGGAAAGTAGAAGGCGAGAAGGCGATGATGATGGTGGGAAGGCGGAGCAGATGGCGGCAGCGGAAGGAGAAGAAGAACACAAGGGGCCAGGGAAGGAACAGAAAGGTCAGGAAGAGGAAGACGAAGACGAAGAAGGAGAAGAAGAAGAAGAAGAAGAAGACGAAGAAGAAGAAAGAGAAGAAGGGGACGTTGACGCTTCTGGTGAGGAAGAATAATGTGTTTATGGACACACAAAACACGTTGTATTGGTATATTTACTACGGTGATGGCGCTTTGGATTTGCGACTTCTTTGCTTTTCAGAAGGTATAGGGGCGTCTGGATCGACTTTTGTTGTACGATGGTAGGGCGAAACTTGGTCAGGATACGATACGGGGTATGATATCAATTGGAATTGTTGAATGCTTTTACTTTTCTTTGCTAGAGTGTCTGTTGGTTAAGCAAGGTGGATGGACTATGATGACCAAGCCGCCACGACAAGACATTGGGAGAAGAAATATTATCCTATCTAATTTTACTATAAATATTCTACATAAAGCTTTTCGTCTGCTCTGCGTAATCATACCCCCGCGAAAGACACCTTGAAATTTAGCAGTAAGGGGATAAAATGACTTGAAACAAGAACCAATGCAAGACTGACATAGCAACGCAGACACAGACGCAGACGCAGACGCACACACAACTTCGCACACTTTTTGCCCATTCTCCTCCATCCCTACATTCCCGAACTAAATTGCCATTGCGCCCTGTAGGCTACACCTGCATTATCAAAGAAACAAAAAGTAACAACCTCCTTCAATCTCCTGAACCATTTTCTCTTCAGTGAGACATGACTTCGCGATACCGGTCAAGCCCTAGGTCGACAGAATAGGCAAGAAGTCGATCCTGTGTCAACGGCAGTCGCAAGATTCTTGACCGTAGATCCATATCCTGCAAGAAGAAGTTAGCTCCTATACGTATAGAAACAGTTACTGTATTGTGCAACGACATACCTGCTTCTTCTGGGCCATCTTGAGAATTTCTCTTGCCGTCTCGTCAGCCATGTCCGAGACGGCGGCATATCGTAGAATTTCCCTGTCGGTACCGCTCTCGCTCATGGAGTTCAGTCCAACGAGCAACCTCTCAAGTAACGCAGACGGTACGCTCTCATTCTTGCTGCGGTGCTGCAGCAAATTGAGGAAATAGCCATAAATCTCACCCCCAAGGGACCATTGCGATATACTATCTTGGCGGCCCTTGAACTGCGAGATGAGCTCTGATAGACCGGCATAGTTGCGCTCCACGATAGCCTGCGGCGCCACCTGGTTCACCAACACACGGTGCGCTTCCTCATATGAGCCGGCGCGGAGGAGACACTGCACCTCTCCTGAAGCATCCTTCTTCACGCTGCGCATGAACAGCGCAAGAGCTTCCCACACCCAGCTAGCAGGAATCAGGAGCTTCTCCGTCAGCGTGGTGAAATTGGTTCCGTTCTCAGCGCCGATGCGGTCAGCATGGCGACAAATGTGATCCTGAAGAGCTTGCTTGCGAGCGTCCGCGTCATGAAGATGGAGTAGGACGAAGGTGGCCTCCAGCCATTCGCCAGCACTGGTCAGCTGAGCCGCATAAGCAACAGTTGCAGCATCGGCTTTGGTGATGTCCTGCTCTCCATATGGGATGTTGCCAGTGGCCAAAAGAGCCTGCCAGAGTTGCCAGGTGAGGCGGGCGTCGAGAGGTGACAACTGAGAGTTTTCGGGTCGAAGGATGGCCTCTAGATCCGTGTCCGGTTCAGCGTACAGCTGAAGCAAGCCCCAGAGAAGATTCTGGCGCCTGCCGGAGTCTGCATCAAACCAGATAGTCTTAATGCCTTGCTCCGCGTACCACGGCTCTGGGAGGTCTTCCTTGTCTTGGTAAATATCGTGTTTGAACTTCTTAACCGCAGACCTAGCATCCTCGTCTTTGTTCAGCGCATACCAGAGCCGCATACCAAAGGCCTGTTTCCAGTCAAGGCTAAACTTCTTCGAAATGACAAACGAGTCTATGCGATCCTCGATTGGCACATCCTTGAGGCCCTCACAAACTGACACGTTGCCACTTAGTATCTCGTAGATTGTTCGAATCGCTTCAGGGAATTCCGACAGCATCTTTGAGTCTTGCCAGGATTTGAGCTGTTCCTTCATTTCTTTTTTGGCTGAGTCGCTGGTATCAATCAAAGACACTAGAGTACTAATGCGGAAGTTTCGTCCTTCCAAAAGGTATCTGCAAGCCTCTGTGATACGATGACCAGCAAGACAAGCGACTGCCTTTTCTTCGCTCGAGACAGCGTTGGCAATGGCTGCAGAGGAGGCTTGTTCGACAAGCTCTGTCCAAAAGGTAGCAAGCTTCTTCCTGCGTGCCATGTGCACAGGCATGCCGGGTGTAGATTCATGCCCAAATAGGATATTGGCGAGCTCCCACACCTGTTTTTCTTGCGAAATAGCCGGGTCCGCAGTATCTTGATGATTGAAGATGTCCTTGAGGCCAGTCGGACGCAGCACAGCAAAAGGTGCTCCGCCAAGCATGTGGACGTCAGTCAGCCGATCCTGACAGTGCAAGTGCCTCGCTGATGACTGTTTGATTGATCAGTAGACCGTCAGGCTCCTACGTAGAAATTAGGCGTACCTGGCTAGAGAACTTGGCAAGGAAAACACTCTGCTGTTCGCTTTGGACGCTGGTCCTTTGAACGCTCAGAATATCAACATCATCGCGGAGAAGTCGCCGCGACGGAAGCCTCTCGTGCGGTTGAGTGATGACAATCGCTTCGTCTGGACCCCAAGTGACTCGTGGAGCCCGCTGAGAGGCGTGTTCTTTTTCATCTGCGTCGAGAGACTTGTCGTGTCGGTTATATGGCCACTATTCAAGCAAAAGAATTTAGCATTTATTGGGGTTCAAGGCTAGGTACAAATTTTTCCTCTCGAGAGATTTCTGTTGGGCAGACGACAAGAAAAGAAATTAGATTGTAGCAAGGGCACCGACCTGGGGGAATCCAATTCCTGGGCGAGACATGCGCACGCTTTCGCGGATAGGCCTGGGCTTCTCAAACAACGAGTTCATCAAGTCGATGCTGGTGGCGAACCCGCGACTTTTATCCAATGCCGCGGATGCTGGCAAGTTTTCAGTCTTGTCCGGGCGGCCCATGCTGCGTCGTCCCCAAACAGAACCGATGAGGTTGTCGTCCTGCTGGCTGCTAGCATTCTTCAACGGCGATTCATTCAATTCTCGAAGCTCCTGTCTGTCACGCTTCATCGGGCTAACAGTCTTTCGTAACATCTCCGTCCAGTCATCACCATCAGGCACCTCGAGACGAACAGGACCAGCCGAGTCCTTGATGGCTCGCATTCGGGCCCGAAGGATGCCGCCTGGGGTTCCTCTCTTAGTATCCTGCTCCTCCTCCGGCGAGGCTTCGAGGAGCTCCGCGGCGTGATGCGGTCCGACCAAAGCTCTCGCCATGTCTTCGTCATCGGACTCGTCATATTCTTCGTCCATGTCAGTAAGGTCTTCCATTTCTAGTGACAGCCTGACTTCATTGGGCGCAGAATCCGCGGAGCTAACCCCTAAAAAAGACTGCTCTAGGGGCGCGTCCTCTTCATAGGCGTCTTCATGCTCATCAAAGGCACCGGGAAGAGCCTTGCGGCGAGAAGGTTGTGTGCTGCGCTCGCTCAACATTTCAGTCGTTTCGCCGCGAGTCTTCACTTGAGGAGTTGCATCACCTGCCATCTCACGTGAGGTTTCCATTTCAGCGTCCGATTCATCTTCGTCAGAGTCGTCCAAGCCGTAGGTCGTAAAGTGCTCAACAGAGAAGGCCCAGACACCACTTTCCTTGTCATAACTTTCAAAAGTAGTGTCGGGGATGCGTTGCAGGCGCTCAATGTGCTTGTTGAACCGTTTGGGATCACTTGTCACGCGTTTCTCACGCCCACCACGAGGCCAAGATTGCTCCAGAGAGATTCTGGCGGGAACATTGAGACCCTTACCCATAGGAGGCTTCTTGGCCGCGATAGGATAGACTGTCGCTGAGCGTGGTTCTAACTGAATGATGCCGCCGGGAATCTCGTCCAAATCGATGCTGCTCAAATCGACCGGAACTTTGAACCTGATTTCGCCGACATTGTCGCGACCGACTGTGAATCCATCAACTTTATGTCGTTGAATGCGATTCATAGCTTGCAGCTCCTCCTTGCTCGGTTTCATCCAGTACTGGCCAGGTAGATTATCAAAACCGTTGCTTGAGGTGTTGTCAGTACCAGTATGAACAGTGACATTACTGTCCTCTTGCACAACTGCAAGCTCCTTGCCACTGCGAGCCTGTTCCATCTCAGGCGATTTGGCGCCATTGGTGATAGGCTTAGGCTGGCGAGGGGTATCGTCCACTTCTGTGCCGGGGCTGTCATTGGATGGCGCTGGAAGAGTGCGGACTGGCGTCGTGTTTTCTTCCGAGTCAACATTGCTCGTGTCGAAGCTGACACGCTTCAGAAGCTTTCGCCCAGTCCCGTTGCCCTCGGCCGTAGGCTTATCCTTCTGCGGGGTAGTGAACAGATCGCTGCGGATTTCGCGATTGATAACGAGTTTCTTGGACCCAGTGCTTCCGTACCAGCGTGTGTTGGAGCTCGAAGAGAATGCGCCCGGGGCGAGGATACTATCCTCACTGTTAAAGGTGCGCCGCAGGTTGTTCGTAGACATGCTCTTGCTCAGGCTTCCGCCAGAGCTAGATCCAAGGAGACTGCGTCCAAGGCCGCTTGGTGTGTTATGGAGGCTAGCAGGGCTGCCTCCGGGAGTACCGTAGCTGCTATAGGAGAAGCCAAAGCCGCGTTTCTGCGGAGTGGCAAAGCGAGAAGCAGAAGCTGGGGCAAGCTTGTACATAGGAAGAATAGAGCTCCGGCGAGGCTTGGAGTTGCCGTTGAGCGGCGTGGCAAGAGGTCCGGGGTTGGGAGATTCGTTCCCACCCAGATTGGAGAACAGAGCCGGCGTGCCGTAAGCAGAAACATCGTTCAGGTTAGCAGTGAGACCCTGGGGAGCATTGACATTTTGCTGAGAATTGCCCAGCAGGGATCCACCGAATGTTGACCCTTGCGGGTTCTGCTGATTGTTCGCTGCGCTGAAGAGCGACGAGCCCTGTGCTTGATTGTTCTGTGTGCCGAATACGCTGCCGGTAGTTGCCTGCGTTGCGGAGCCGAAAAGACCGCTAGGCTTCTGCTGGTTGCTATTTGCGGCGCCGAAGAGACTACCAGATGTGTTTTGCTGGGCGTTATTACCAGCATTGCCGAAGAGGCCACTAGTACCGGTGTTGGTCTGCGCGTTTGTGCTGGCTCCGAAGAGGCCACCGCCGCTAGCGGGCTTTGCGGCTCCGAACAGACTTCCAGAGTTGCTCTGCCCGAATGCAGAGCCAGCTTGCTGGGCAGTATTGGCGGTATTGCCAAAGAGACCGCCACCGGAAGTGTTCGTGGTAGTCGCAGCACCACCGCCAAAGAGTCCAGCTGCCGCAGGTTTGTTCTGGGTTGCGAAAATGCTGCCACCAGACTGTTGCGTCTGATTTTGTTGGCCAAAAGCACCAAAGGGAGAGGCAGTGGTTCCCTGTTGTGTATTGTTGGTATTTCCAAAAAGGCCGCTGGACGCTTGCTGGGTATTGGTATTGCTGGCACCGAAGAGACCGCTGCCAGTGCTTGCGGTGTTTGCGGTCCCAAAGGGGCTGGCAGTGTTGCCACCGCCAAAGGCTGAGCCGGCATTGTTGTTGGTGGCATTCTGGCCAAAGCTGAAACCGGTTCCAGCAGGCTTGTTCTGGTTTGCATTGCCGAACATACCACTTCCAGTGTTGTTCGCGGGGGTTCCAAATGCATTACTGGCATTGTTATTTGTACCGAACCCGCTGGCATTATTGGTGTTGGCGGCGCCAAAAAGACTACTGCCGGTTTGAGTCTGTGCAGCAGTGTTACCAAACATGCCAGTACCGGTAGCAGGCTTCGCCGCGTTGCCAAACAAGCCACCGCCGGTGTTGGCGTTTGCGGCTCCGAAAGCATTGGTTCCTCCAGAGCCAAAAGCGCCCCCTGTATTGGTGTTATTGGCGCTACCAAAAAGGCCACTGCCGGTCGTAGTAGCGGCGGCATTGGAACCAAAGGCACCGCTTGTCTGATTGTTATTGTTCGTCGCGCCGAAACCGCCGCCGAAACCGGAGGAAACGCCGAAGGCACCCGTCCCGCTGGCGTTGCCGTGCTTTCGGCCTTGTAGGTAGTCGACAAGTCGAAGCTCTTCAGGAGACCACTTCTTGTAAGGATCCTGGAAGCAAATATTTTGGAAGGCGTTGGATGTTGCAGCCGACGTAGAGCCATCTTTCTCGGTGAAAGCTTGAAAGGGGGCGATTGCGGTACCCGGGGGGTCACCACTGGTTACGGCATTGTTTGTTCCGAAGCCCGAGGCGGCACCGAAGCCACCAGTGGTGGTGGTGGTGGTGTTGTTGGCGCCGCCGCCAAAGAGAGAATTGCCTGTAGTTGCGGTGCCAAAGCCTGCGGGTTTGCTGCCGCCAAACAGACCACTGGAGGTGCTGTTATTGGTGCCAAAGCCTGAGGTTGTGTTGGCGGTGTTGTTGGTGCCAAACCCACCGAACGCACTGGTCGTAGAATTCTGGGCAGTCGTGCCGCCAAACATAGAGTTCCCAGTCGTCGTCGCAGGAGCGCCAAAGGCGGGCTTGCTGCCGAAGGCACCACCAGTATTGTTATTCGTGCCGAAGCCGCCTATAGAAGTCAGTACTCTGCATCGTTACGTGTCTTCACCGAGCTCGCACGGCTGGCCTCAGGAGCCAAAGCTGAGAGAGCTTACCTCCGCTGCCGAAGCCACCGCCAGTATTGGCATTGGTACCAAAGACACCGCCGCCAGTGTTGGAGCCAAAGCCTCCGCTCGTGTTTGCAGCAGCACCGAAGCCTGGGTGAAAAGACAAAGAGATGGTCAGCGCATCACCCATAGTAGGGATGGCTTCAGTAGGAGCGGGAGGCGCGAAGTGGATTGGTGGAACGTACCTGTTGTGGCATTGTTATTCTGGCCGAAGCTACCAAAAGCAGAGGCCTGCTGCTGGTTGTTGTTTTGGCCAAAGCCACCGAAGCCACCACTCCCAAACGACATGATTGCAGTCGCTGGAGATGGGCAAGAGGATCAGATGCGATGTCGTCAGAATGTATTGTGGAAAGGTTGCTGAACAGTAGACTCGCTGAACCTGAACGAGGGGGGGATTCGATGATCGATACGAGTCACGCGTTATAGATTCATCGACCGCAAGGACGTTGTTGATTCGTTCGAGGGAGCGTAGATGGATGATGGCCTGATGGGCTGGGATGAAGGACCGGCGCGCGGTTCTGACCAGCTGCTCGTTTGCGCGTGTAGGAGAGAAATTTCGGCCTGAGAGACCTGTGCCAGCGCCGTAGCCTACGCGCCGTAAGGAAGACGACAAAAAAAGAAAATCAAAGAATGAATGCCTGAGATGCCACGAAAAGAGGCACTTGCGCCAGAGTAGATGAACGGCAAGAGGTGAATGGCGAAGAACGCGCCGCGGCGAGGTGACCTCTTAGCTATGGTGAGTGATGTGGCGAGAGGTTTCGCTCTAGCAGGAAGCTCTGGATGGGTGAGTTTAGAGGTTCGCCCCAGCCAGCCTTCGTTTTTTTTTTTCCGTGCGATGTTCGGGGGAAGTGCTGCTAGGCTGTTAGTCACCTGGAGGTAGGTAGGTACTAAGTTAGAAGGTTAGAGGTAGTTAGGTAGGTACCTAGGTAGGTAGAGTGGGTGCCCGCAAGTTCTTGGGTGTGCTGACTGGGTGGGCTTTTTATCTTCTTTCATTCCCTTCAGGTGCCCAGGCCATCCCTTGTGTACGGTGCAACCAGTTGGGTTGGGCGTTCTTTTTACCTAGGCGTTCCTCAGGCTGTCGCCTCCACTGGTCGATTCACTGCTGCCATTGGCTACCAGGTAAGCTGTGCTTACTAACCTGCACCAATCACAGCGCTTAGAGCCGGTACCTTGTTGGCAGGTGACCTGCTGCCTGGCTTCTGCCTGTGAGGTACCGCCCAGTCAAGTACAAGTACACGTCGTGTGACTTGCGAGGCGCACTTCTGCCCACCTCTAGTACTTCCGTCCAGTCGCGGGCGCGTCTCTTCTGCCAAGTTCGCGTCGCAAAAGTGACCAAACCCGCCAGCCAAGTCGTTCTTCATCGGCCATCGTCGGACCGTTTACCGACTTCTTTTGTTTCAACCTTTGTTTCCCACGCGCCAGATTATCAATCAGACGGGCTCGCCGCTCTTGCTTGCGTCGTCGCAACTTTGTTACAAACAATTCTTGTCTATGAATCTCCATTAATCCTTTTCCTTGGCTTCCATTTGTTCTGCCTAGTTTGGACATCCCGGCATTGCTCCCTTTCTTTCTTTTTTTTTTTTTTTGGACACAAACAAGCCGTTTCCTTGCTTGCTTGACAACCCATCGGCCGCGACCATGGCCTCCAGACCGATGGGCTTTAGTTCGCAGTCCGCGACACCGCGACCATTCGCCGGGCGCTCCATCGCCGCCGCCGGCACCGGTCAGGAGCAGCGACAGCGACAGCCTCCGCCCCCGCCGCAGGTGTCTTCCAACGAGGACTACGCTGGTATCCCCGATGAGGACCGTGAACACATTGACGAAGTGGTAAGCGCCCACCTTTTCCGTTACACAATCCATAAGCCCGGCTCACACAAGCCTGCCAAACCCCACAGTTCGACCTCATGGACATGAAGAAAAAGGGCTACCTCAACAGCTACGAGTTTCGCCACTCCCTCGCCGCGCTTGGCTTTGACCTCTCAAAGCCTCAATACTACCGTGAGCTTGAGAGCTACGGCACTGTGCCGCCCGATTGGCAGGACCGTGACTGCCCCGTTAACCGCCTGCACCTATATCTCGATCAGTTCCGCCTGTGCGCCTCTAAGCTCATTGCTGGCCGCGACCCGCGCGAGGAGGCCGCCAAAGTCTTTGCAATGTTCGATTACGATCAGGATGGCATCATATCTGTCTCCGACATGCGCCACCTGGCCCAGGACATCAAAGAGGATCGCAGCCTGACCGAAGAGGAGATTCTTAGTATGATCGACCACCTCGACCATGAGGGCAAAGGTGGCGTCAACCTCGACGAGTTTATGCAAATGATGGAAGAGGCTGGCTAAGGCACCATTAACGGCCCCTATTTTCGCCTACCTTCTCGGCTTCTTGCCAAGTGAGCAGCGGAGTGACCCACGCTGAGAAGACAAGCTGCAGCAACAAGCGCCGGCCCTGTTAGGCCATGCCAAACTACGGCGCGCGCCGTGTCACATCGGCGACAAAGCAGGAATCTGAGACGAGCCTTTCATCACGACATGAAGGGACACGAGCAAACGCAGCTCGCAACGTGGCGCGGCAGCTGCTCGCCATCGACCTACACTGGACTTAATGTCATTGCATCTGAGCTGCTGAAGTGAAGAGGCAGAGACAATGATGCTGAGGGTTTTGAAAATGGACCGTGGACGTCCATCTGCTTTTGCCTTGTCGTTTCAAACAGAACTGTCAAATTACTATGGGGCGGTCGAAAGAACAGCGCGGCGTTGTTGGAGTTTTGTTGATGCTCTTTATTGGTCGCGTCATTCTGTGGTTCGGTGCGCAGGAGAATTGCAAATATCAGATCTAGAATTTTGAATGCAAAGAAAAGGTAATCCTCTCACATAGCCCAACCAACGACCAAGTAGCACGAACACCAGGTAACACAGCTCATCGGCCTGTATCTCAGGCCGCGGCTTGAAATGATGTCCCACCAGGGAACTATGGTGTGTTCTCTACGAACAAGCTCAGACCTCACCTTGAGCTCAGCGTTGGATAGTAGATCAGAATTTGTGCTCTTCCAATGTCAGTGAGAGAATGCCGATTTCGTAACGGGAAAGAAGCTTGATCTTGCTTATATAGTGAGATGGACAAAACAGGGGATATAGAGAAGACAGAAGGTAAGACCATGAATGTACGAAGCAACACGATTATGTTATTCAAGAAAGCATCTAATTGCCAGTATGTTCCCCGCCAAATTGCGGCCAAAACGTGTGCAGATCGAGTAGGTTTCAACGAAACCACCAATTTACAGATGCATTCAAATCTCCTGACGCCCCTTTACTTTTTACAGAGTGCCACCACCCTTGCGGTATGAAAAGCGCGTCCCCAGCGTCGACTTCCGCTTCGCACATCTCCTCGATAGCGTCCTCAGGCTGCCAAACTGCTTGGTGAAGAACTTGTCGTTCTACTCCCTCCATCATCTCTGTACCTCTGATGCGGCTGTTGCCTTGCAGACGGAGCTGCAACTGAACCCGTAGATATAGCTGTTCTCCTAGCCGGGGCGGGAGAAGTCTGACAAGCTTCTTTCTATAGAGTTGACAGAACAGATTGGGATTGGGATCTCGGTGAAGTGGCGTATATGTAGGCTCAGTACCGAGCCAGATTGATGAGCTGTAGACGTCCCCCTTGCCAGCTTCCAAGACTAACCTGGGGGTTGGTAGGTCTTTATGAAGCTTCGCTGGAAGATCCGCTAGGAGCGACTGCGCAATGTATAATTCCACAGGGTCATTACCGGAGGCTTTTCTTAGCTGGTTAAACTCCAATGCCCTGTGTAGCAGCTTTAGAGGTGCGAAAACCTGGAAGAAGCGGTTGTCTGGAGCGGCTAAGACAGTCGAGTGCAGAATACCGGCTATGATTTGATCTTCCATGTCCTGGCTTGCCATTAATAAGTCGCAAAGTGCGTTGATGGCTTGCCTATTTTCCTTTGATGATGCCACTATCTCGTAAGGGAATGGTAGCTGATGGAACTCGTCAAGGTGCTTTGCTAGGCCGCCCCTGGTTGAAGGAGAGTTCTCTGTGGGGGGACCGAACCAGTTATGTAAAGCAGGTATTGAGCATGTTGGAGAACCATGATCTTTCCTGAACAGGACAGGCTTATTCTCTGCAAAGGCGCCGTGTTGAAATAATTGGATGCTCTCGGGCGTGGCATTCCAATGCATGCTTTGGACGGAGAGTACAGTGAGACTGCGGCCTGCATTGCTGTGAAACTGCCTCGCCGCCGAACGACCGATGATTCGAGACGACATGACCCTGCCGGCCAATTCGTCGGCGCAGAAAAGCAAGCACACAAGGTTGTGTGTGTTGCAGTGATGTGGTATACTGTATTAGTATTACGCTGTAGTGAAGTTCAGCCAGTTAGTGTTTATCACAGCTAAATAACTACCTAATAATAAGGTACCTAAGTTAGCTACTAATTACGGAGTACCTCCTACAGCTAGTGGCCTCGTTATCACTGCGAACTTCTGCGGAGGCCGGGTAAACCCAGCTTCCGCCAAAGTCCACCAACGGGCTGCGCCGCGTCTTTCGCCCCTCCCCACCGCAACATCCCACCACCATTGCCATCAAAACGCCATTTTACGCAGTCTCAGCAGCTTTATCCCGGCAACCCCATCCAGTTCGGGGCTAATATCAGTCGTTCTAGCGGTGCGCACGCGACTATACTCTTCCATAGAGCTTTTGCGGTATTGATACCTGCTTCGAAGCGTGCGGGAGACGGCGTGCGCTGCGACAGCCCGACAGACAGACCTGCTCCAACACCCACCAATAGGCATTGCAAGACAGCCCAGAGCTTCGACTATTCCACAAGACGCGAGCTGGCCAGACAAAAGGCATCGCGCGGTTCCTCAACCTCAATCTCTTAACTGTCGAGCGGCGCCATGTCGACATCCTCGGCCGCGCCCGAGTCTTGGATTACTAGCTTCTGCTCCCTGCTCGGGCATGAATATTTTGCGGAGGTGTCTGAAGATTTTATCGAAGATGACTTCAACTTGACGGGTCTTCAGACGCAAGTCGACAGGTACAAGGAGGCCTTGGAGGTAAGAAGCTGCATAAAACTAGCCCCTCTTCTCTGCACGGGCCGCTGACGCTGAGCTCTAGATGATTCTCGACGTAGAGCCCGAAGAAGACGACGAAGACCTTGACGAGGACGAGGAAGACTACGACAACGAGTCTGCTATGGAGCATGGTTCGCGGTTCGGCAACGAGAGAAGAGGACATTCCAGAATGGCCAGTGACCTTACTGTTATTGAATCCTCTGCCGAGCTGCTTTACGGCCTTATCCACCAGCGCTTCATTTGCTCACGAGTCGGAATTCAACAGATGAGCGAAAAATACGAGCTAGGACACTTTGGTGCCTGTCCTCGTACCCACTGTGAGCAATCGCGCACGCTTCCCGTCGGCCTGTCCGATATCCCAGGCGAGGATACGGTCAAGCTTTTCTGCCCCTCCTGTCTCGACGTCTACGTTCCCCCCAACAGCCGGTTCCAGACTGTCGACGGAGCATTCTTCGGCCGCACTTTCGGCGCTCTCTTCCTCATGACTTTCCCCGAGTATGACCTCACGCGACGCGGCTCAGAAACTCTAGCCTCCATCAACAGCCGCATTCCGGTTGCCGATGCTGAGGCCATAGTGAACGGCATGTATATGAGGAATATTGCCCCAGGACTTGGTCCCCACCGCATATACGAGCCCAAGATCTACGGTTTCAAGGTATCGGAGCGTGCTCGCACAGGCCCGCGCATGCGCTGGCTAAGAGACCGGCCCGCCGATGTGACTGAGCTCGATGAGGCGAGGCTCTATCGCCAACAACACCCTGACTCGGATGATGACGAGAACGACTTTACCAGCCGCGCCGTTGTTCGCAGACGGCCGCCAGGCAACGCGCGTCTCCGCCAACGGCAGAAACAAATTCAAAACGGCAGCCCAATGGCCATGTCAACCAACGGTGCTGAATCTGAGCTGTAGCAGCAAGTCTGACATATTGCGAGTCCCAAAACCCTCACCATAACGGTCAAACAAACGTGAACTACCCTCTCGATCGCATCAGCGCTTCAATCCAGGTTGTGCGATGGTGCACCGCATACTTGCGAAAACGCTGGACAAGCGACAAGCGCCTCCACACCCAAATCAGCTACAAGTGCGAGACCCAGCTCAGCCTGTAAAGGCCGTAGAGGCTGTCTGCTTCTCGTTGACATCACTGCAAAGGGCTGAATGCCTTGAAGATCCTCACCGACGTCGCAGGCCCGACTACGAATCCTGGAAAGAAGCTGGAAGCTGTATGGAATCTTGGTGGGATATTGCTTCTATGCATAGAATTGGCGTTGGGTAGACACCTTGTAAGGAAATCTGCAGGAACGATTATGCTGGAACGACTCTGACAGAACAATCAACCCCCTTTCACCCAGGCAGAACAACACAAGTCATCATTGAAACATATCCCCCCCCCTTCAGTTTCCATAACCCTTCGTCACACTTCTCTCTGCAGAATTTGCCATTTTATATATGCTGCCGCGTGGCCCATGTCTGAGTTTGCTCATGTTTCTGTCACGATTTATTTCCTTTTTCTCCTCCTCAACCGGCGTTTTGTGAATAGTTAGATTGTTGAAGGGGCCCCGTGTTTACTTTATTCTTCATCCTTTCCCCCCCTCAACATATATGGGAATGGTATCTCTAGGTGAAACGAGCTGTGTTGTCGGTTTTGGGGGCTGATGTTTTCCCTTGTAACGGCAGTGTACGGGTTTGCGGAGGGGAGGCCATCCGCGCGCCATTGACGATAGCAGGAGCAGAGAATGAGGATAACATTGATTGAATACTACCTGTAATGTGGTGTCTGCCGAAAATAGAGCTACTTTGGGTGTAAATTATCAGCTCCGAGTTTGTTTTTCTCTTCACCGTTCGCGACAGCACCAAGTAGCCTCTGCAAACCTAGGACGACCCGAGCCAGGTCCGCCCTTCATTGACCCAGCACAATCACGAAATCCAATTGTTTCGTCAAAGCTATTGTTGCACATATTCTTGCATACCCAAACCTCCTCAATGCTCCACCCTACAAAGTTCACATGGCGCTTCCCGGCCTGACACCCTATCTCAGTGGCGAGCCCTTTCCTGGCGTCCAGGCACCTCCTCCAAACCCAGGCGTCGCCAGCGTCGCGGCTCGCCTCACCGGCGTTGATGGAGCCACGCTGCTGCCATTGCCGCTCCCGTCCACCGATAGCGGCGGCGTGTCTGTGCGGTCCACGTCCTGCCCATCCTTGCGCGGCGGCTTGAAGTTGACGTCACGCCCGGCACGATAGATGTCCTGCAACATCGGCTCCAGGATCCCGGCGTCGTCGAACTCGAGGTATTTTCTATATAGCTTGAGCGCGGTGCGAGAATCCTCGATGGAATCGTGCGTTTCCATCTGGATGTCCTCTTTGAGCAGGTACCAGGCTAGGAAGGCAAGAGACAGCTTCCGCAATCTCGTTTTGAGGAAGAAGAGGTCAATCGTATCGATAATCTGTGATTTGGGTACGTGAATGTTGATGACGCGAAAGTCCTGCTTGAGCCCATGTCCAAGGAATTTGCAGCCCAGATTGAGCAGGACCCAAAGCTTCTTGTACACTATTTTGAGGGGCAGCAAACTGTGTCGGGAAACCCGTGGATCCAGGTCTGACTGGGTGATGCCCGAATAAGAGGTGAGGTAGTCCACGATTGGCTCCTTAATAGTGATGTAGTCATCAATGAACGGCACCCCTTCTTCTTCACCTTGACCCCTGACAACCGAGGCTCTTGCTAGGGCGTATACAATCGGGCGAATTGTTTCTCGTTCGCCGTCCGAGTTCATCTCAATCTCCGGTTGCCTAACCGCCACAAACTCAGTATCCAGGGCAATGATGGTTTCAGGACCTGGATGCTCCGCCGGATTTTTGAGCACATGGTAGGTTTTGCTCTCAGGAGGGTGCGGGTTTATGTCTTCGTACAGGACCGATGTATCAAGTTGATCTTTCCACGTCGAATCTAGCTTATTGTTCGCGTCCCGGATCTGGAAGGCAATCACAGCCGGTACTTTCCAGCAGGGGTTGAAAGTGAGCGCCTCTTCTGTGCTGACAGATCTCACCAAGAAGTCGTTGAACAGATGCCACTGGCTCCTACCCGGCGCTTCTGCTTCAGCGTGAGCAACATTGATCATCGACACTAAATGTGGCTTCTGGGTCTGTCCGTTTTCAATATTGATAGCCATACCAATCAAAGAATAGACGGTGATATGGTGCATGCCACGTTGAATGTGCAGTTTTAGATCCTCTCCCTCATAGCAGAAAAACTGGCCCTGGTCGACAATGATACCTATCTCTTCAGGAAGCCAGCCTGGCGTGGACCAGAGCATGCGATGCTCGGGTTTGCTGATGGCAGTATTTAAAATTAGAACGGATGGAACGCTGTGAATGGTCTTCTTTGTCGCAATATCCTTATATTTGCCGCATTTTCCGCACCATCCTTTTTTTATAAGCTCTCTCTCCACACTGTTTTTCAAGACTTGCGAAAATGTGACTTTTGGCATCTTTGATGAAAAGTTTGGTTGGGTGTTGGGAGAGGGATACACCAGGTCGTTGACCAAGGTTGATTTGGGGTGCGTATATTCGCTGCGACAAGATTTGCAGATGATGGAGCTGGTTGCTGAAGTTGAAAGAACTTGCTCCATAGGCGCTGATGTACCCTCTATTACTCGGAAGTCTTGTACGATCCTGTCGAGGAGGAAGCGCGTCAAGCCTTGCAGCATCATGTTGAGCGAAGAGCCACGAGGGTCTTCCTCTAGAAGACCAAGGGCGCCAGCTTGTGGTTGGTTGCTGAGCGTCTTCAGCAGATTCGTCGCTTGGCAGATGGATCCTTCGGCCTTTTGCAACATGTCAAATAAGTAGCCAAGCTCGCACAGCATGCAAGTCTCGCTTAAACATGATGTAGCAGCGTGACGAAGAGCAAGATTTCGGATGGTGGGAATAAAGTGCATGATCTGCAGGAGAGAGTTGGCGTATGAGTTTGATATGTGAATTTCGAGTCCTGAATACTTTGTCTTATTGTAGAATCTGCTATCGTTAGCTTGTGCGTTGGGGGGCTGTAGGACTGACTTACCCAAAATCGAAGTCATCAACACCAAATTTGCTGTATTTTATATCCACGTTTCCATACATGGCAGGGACTTCTGATTTCTTGCTTTCAATCTCAGCCTCAGCCAGTGGACTATTAATGTCTTCGGCTTTGTCATCGCTAACGCCATCTGACTTGGCCGACTCGCGTGCTTTTTCACTCAGAAACTTGGGCGTTTTGATACCAGTATTGACTGACTTGACGAGACTCCGAGTATCTTCAGCCTGGTTCCGTCTTAGACCCCGCGTATTACGTCCATACAACGCAAAGCCAGCAGCCTTGAGTGAGGATATGAATTGTTGGTCAAGTTTGGGTGGCGGTGCTCCGACATCCGACACTAGATCGGGCCATGCAGAGGCCAGAACATCGCGGTAGAATGGTAGTCCGATGGTATTGAGTGGTCTACAACGTGTTAGCACTCGTTTCGGCTTCTGGGCTGTGTCATGTATACTGACATCTCCGAAGAAAATTCCATAGGGGGCAACTGTTCTTCGGCATCCGCAAACTCAATCGGTGTCGCAAGGTCTACAAAATGAAGCTTGTTACGTGACCCCCATAGGTGAATGTGGCATTCCGCATCTGTCAGTGCCATGCCCTCTCCAGATGGAGCAATCTCAAACATGCTGAGATAGGTTAAAACGTTGGCCTGCCTAACGTTGCTGGTGTTCGGGTTCATGAGATCGACGACGTGCATTTGGCCACTCTGTGACAAAACGATGCTCGTGGTTAGCATTCTCGGGTGCATGCGAACGAATGCGGCTCCGGCTGGGAATGGTATTGGTGGCATAGACGACATCTTCTTGATATCGAAGACGTTTAGAAAAGGGTCCAGCATATAATTTTGCCCTTGTCGTAGCGAGTATCCGCATGTGACGATGAAGTCGTGCTGGGCGTCCATGTCGTTGATAAGCGCTGAATGGGCATTCCAGGATTTAACAACAGTAAAGGAGACAGGGTCAAGCAAATTGACAAGACCATTCTGTGCTGCGGCACAAATGTAGCGACCTCGTTTCATGATGATATATTGGTGCTCGGTCGGGACCTGCAAATGTCAGCCGCAGTAGAGCGCCAGGCCACGGTCGTTGGTACCTGCTTGACGACTTCGCCTTTATTGAGATCGATGACAAGCATTTTATCTTGCATCCCGGCTACAATTATCTCGGTGGTCCCTTTGGAAGTGAAGCTCATGCAGCGAAGGTCTTGCATATCTTGGTGCCTGTGGCCGAGTCAGCGTGCTAGCCTTGTACTCTGGTCATTGGTCATACTGTATATGCCATATTGCTGCACCCCTTCTCTGAGACATGTGGACGTCGTTGGATCCGAGAGCGATCACGCCTTTATCGTTGACCAGAATTTGTCGGACGGGTCCCTCTGAGGAAAGGTGTGCCTTGAACGAGGTGTATCGCTGCAGTTCGCTCCCAAAGAAGGATGTAACTCGCCCCTTGAGCCATGTAAGAATTAATTCGTCACTTGGTAGGCGTGTAGTCGTACGTAGTCATTTCCAGCCCACAACAGTTCCTGCGAGGTATCGAACATCATGGTCGTGACGGGACTTGGCATGGCGTGGGTCCCTGGCGGCGGGAATTGGATGCGGACAACCTGAGATATTGCTATGCGTTAGAGGCATGGTATGGCAGGCAGCACGTCTTGTGAATATTGCAGTGTGAGGGTGATTGCTCGCATGCGCGTTATCGCATAGTGTGCGGAGAGGCCAAGTGTTGGGGTCGTACCTCGTCCCAATCTGCATCCATCTTGGCCGATTTCACATAATCATCAATATCATAATTCCTTAAAAGAATGAATCTTGCTTCAATTCCGAGTCGGGCTTCCAAGAGGAGGCCCAGGAGTGGTGCGCAGTGTTGTGGATGTTGATTGTTGAAGCTGTTGCGACATGAGCACCGATGCGGAGGACGCGCCTCAGGCTACAAGTAGGTACCTACATACCTACCTACCTTAGGTACATAAGTACCTAGTGGTGGGCCGGCAGATGGTACTAAGGTAACGTTAGAAGCTTGGCGGGGTATGGCTGTACCTGTAGGTAAGGGTCAGGAGGGGTCACCCGAGATCGCGACAGCGAATGCAACCCCGCGATTTCAACCAGCTTGAACATTAAAATTTATAGACTACAGCAGAAAATATGCTAGATAAATTAACACAACACGATCACGGTCCACTGCTTTATCCTTATCCCATGTCGTGGGAGGGTCGTCATCTCGGCTGTCTCACAACAGCTTACAGGGACAAGGCACGCTACCTGACAGCTGACCTGTCACCGACGGGCAAACAATGGTTTACAATCTGTCAGCATCATGGCAATTGATATATTGCAAAATCTACAGATATCAATCCATCTTGTATCCCTATCGTGTCATCGGCGTGTTCGTCACTCTCCTCAACCTTTACAAGCCACCGTGTACTCGTCATTTTCCCAGCTTCATCCCATAGCCTCTGGAAGCTCTGACCATTATGGAGAAACGGCCTGCTGTCGGCCGACCAGACCATTGTCGGGTACATCGTCCCTATGTGTCTTCCGTAAATGAAGCTATTCTTCCTATCAGTCTTCAGCCACATAATCAGTCGTTTGGCGGCGTATAGCTGCTCTGTCCATGACAGCAGGTGGAAGAAGCTGTCGGCGTGAACGATGGTGAAACACCCCGATAACACATCTAACCGCCGGTCATCAGGATTCAGCAGATCGCCAGTGACAAATGTCGCTCCGAGAGTTTCCTTATCACGGAAGAGATCGTAGCCCAGGCTGATGAAGCGAGGTTCAATGTCGGCCCCAAAGAGTTTGCAGCCCGCAACCCCATCGGCACGTAGTTGTCTCAGTGCTTGCCCGAAGCCACAGCCGATATCCAGGATGCTGTCTGTAGATTCTGGGAGCGTAAGACGAAATACCACCTGTTGGTAGCACGGGTCTAAAGGTTTCGTGAGGCGCAAAAACTTCCAGCGCCCAATAAATGGCTGTCGAGATGCATCCCAGGCGAGCTTGCGCTGCGAAGAGGTTAGATAATTCCGGGCAGTGAAAACAAGACGTCTGTGCGAACAGAGCCAAAGAGATTTGCGAAAGAAGATAAGATACAAAACAGACTCAAAACTCAAAATAAATGATAGTCAATTCTTACTATATGTAGCAAGTGACTCTCAATATCAGCCTCGGGGATGCCACTGTAGTGCTGAAGCAAGCGATACGCCGTGGCGTTGGAGCTGGGAACGCCGTCTGTGTAGGCCCACTTCTGGAGAGTCAAGATATCCATATGTGGCTTGCTGCGATCAAAGTGCTGTGGCAACGGACAGAGGGCGCATTGGAGAAGGGTCAGGGGTGAGAGATGCCATGAAATCCACTTCTAGATCGATTTCATCTTGTCCAGGCGTCACACCGTGTATTGCCTGGTCAAATTGTTGACTTCCGGGACAAAGGGATAGCCCTGCTGACGGGAGCCATACGTAAGCCGAGCAATGCATGTCACCATGCGGCTGTCCGGATGTTGATGACTAAGCCGTCGTGCCCTGGATCCCCTTTTCCCTCTCACCTTTCACCCTCGCTGGAACGGCAGAAAAATTCTTCCATCTCCGTGGCCTGATCGCAACGCACCTAAAAATTACACGCTTCACGGCGCCGAGTTCTTCCTCTTCCGTTGTGCGCGACGGGTCCATCGCATTTACCATCGTCCGAATTCTAGGTACGGCTCTGTATAAGTCGGCAATTAATTGCAGTTCTTACCGCGAAATATTGCCACCCTCCTCCCGGCCATTTTGCCTCTGATGGTGCATTGCACTGGCCCTTGTGCTAACAATGGCTCGCTAGTTATTTTTGCCCATCGCGACGAAGCAGCATCGTCGCGACTAACACGCTCGACGTGTGCGTCCAAGCTTTTTACGTTTTTTGGCCATTGCGCACCTCTTGTTTCTTTCGCCGACATAGTTGGGCACTCTTGTTGAGCGTTTTCCAAGACGAAAGAAACCCTTCTTGCCCCGTGTATCGTTGCCGGTTATGGGTCCTAATCGCGATGGCGAGGCCGACGACCCCAACCTGAACTATCCATCGCCGGGAGCCGAGGCCATGGACACGGGCCCTTTCTATAATGCCAACGGCCGAGAAGACACGCAAGAACCCCATGAGCATACGGAGCAGCACGTTGAAGACCACATGCCCGGCCCGGATGATCACAGCCATCTCCATACAGAGGAAGCTTCGCAGCATGTGTCGCGTCCCGACAACCTGGAAGAGCTGCAACTCGCCGCACAACTGGGCCAAGGCCTAGCTGGTGCTGGCCTCTTGCCAACGACCGATCCGAACATGAGTGTCGATGAGACGGGCATGCGTAGCATTATGCCCCAGCCTGAACCGGACCACCGCACTCCCAGCTATGTGCACGATACCCCTACCTCGGACCACATGGTCCAGCATAGCATCCAAGTACCCGTCGGCCCGCCCCTTGGCCAGTACAACATGGGAGATGGAATCCCTCCGAGAAAACGATCCAAAGTGTCGCGTGCTTGCGACGAATGTAGACGGAAAAAGATAAAATGCGACGCGCAGTCTGATACTGGCGACGCTCCGTGCTCTAGCTGCGCGCGGTCTGCGATTCGCTGTCTTTTCAGTCGCGTACCACAAAAGCGAGGTCCCAGCAAAGGGTATAGTATACTTGCACGGCAATTGTTGCGCAGTCTCACTGACATCTTGCGTAGATACATTAAAGAACTTGCCGACCGGATCAACAGCATCGAGAGCAAGCTCGAATCTGATGGTGGCGTGTCTCAAGACGAGATCGACAAGCTCTTCAGCTCGGAGCGTCACCGGGGTACAAATGGTACCGCTTCTGCGGATGATACAAGTCGTAAGCGCCCGTACTCGAGTATCTCGAATGAGTTTAGTACACCCGCTCCCAATCGCCAAGCACCTTGGGGATCCGAGCCTCGATCATTGCCGCCCGACTCGGCCCATTCAAGCACATACTACCACAACTCAAGCCTGGCACCGCAGCCCACTGCTGTGAATGATACACCCCCAAAACCCGCAGCCGAGGAGGTGGGTGATCTGCCCATGGAGGATGGCGAGTACGTGCCCAACATTGACGAGGGCGTACTCAACGACTTCCTCAACTCTGTCCAGCCTCTTTACCCGATCCTTGCAACGACCAAGACGCGCCAGCAAGCGCTTCTGGCGCAGTGCCCGCTATCCGTCCGAACGGCGTTTGAGATTGCGCTGCTTGCCGTTGGGCAAAGCACGGCAGGCGACGTCCAGCAAGCCAGCGCGCTTCTGCACGACTGGGAGAGTAGCGAAGCGCCACGCAAGCGCGCGACGGATATTGTGCACGCGCAGACGCTACTGCTGCTCATAATCGACGCGGATTGGCGCTCCGTGTCGACGCTGCCGTTCTTGCTGTCGCGCGCCGTCGGGCTGGCGAACAGCATGAAGCTCTGGAAGCTGCCGGCCGTGGATCCTAGCTCCGAGACGGACTCTGATGAGGCGCTCTGCACGCGCATCTGGTGGTCGCTCATTGGCATGGATCGGTGGTACGCGGCCGGCACGGGCAAGCCGGCGCAGATCCCGGACAATAGCGTCGTGGCTCCGGCCGGGCTGGAAGCAGTCCTTGGTGAGACTTGCTTCTACTTCACCCGTCTCTCCAAGCTTCTCAACCGGATATCCTTTGTCATCTCTCACCTCCCCACTGGGGTCGCCACCGCCGACGGGCCGATGGCGGCCATCCTGGGCGACTACATCGAAGACTACCGCGAGGACCTCCCCGCGCACATGGATGCGGGCGCATTTCCACTGATCCACCTCGCCTACTGGCACTGCAAGCTGCTCATCACGCTCATCACACCGGGCTCGACATCGTCGGAGGCGCTGTGGCCGACCAAAGAGGTGACGCAGCTGCTACTGGCGACGCCGCACCTGCGCAGTCCCCTCGTAAATCACTACGTTTCGCTGGCTGCCATGTCCATCACAACGCTGTCCCGGTCGGAGCGCGCACGGGACGAGGCGCTGGCGCTGGCGCGGGAAGTCGTCGATGGCGGCGCCCCCCAGCACTGGGCAGGCGTGCGCGACCGCCTCTCGGGAGGTGCTGCGGCCTCCGACGTCATCGTCATCGTCGGCGTCGGCGTCGGCGTCGGCGGCGGCGGCTAGCCAAGGCCTGCAGCACCTGGCGGACCTGGCGACCGCGCACGAGGGAATCGCCCCGGCGGAGGGCGATGCCGCGGTTGCGGCGGCGGCGGCGGCTGTAGCGGCGGCGGCGGCGACGGCATCCCTCGCCGCGGGATACCTGGAAGTCGCGTGAGATGACTGGGATCTAAAGTTAAAGCTGCTTCGGCCTGACGAGGCAATGAGGGACTTTTGCGTGCATGTATTGCACGTGATTTGGATGACTTTTCTTTTGGGTTTCCCAAGGCATGGCGCTGAGAAACTCAAGTGTATACTAGCAAAACGCAAAACAAGGGTAGGGCGAAATTGGGCAGAAAAGACGGAAGTCAGCTAGTTGGTGTCATGGTTTAAACCCTGATTTAATTGAGCCGGCCATGCTACAAGCGGTGCTATGCTGGCATCGCCTTTGGGATTGTTAGAGAGCCTTTGTATAGTGCAGGCTTTTTTTTTCGTTGTTGTTGGAAAAAGGCACGGTTCGCTTTGATGCGCAGAACGAGGTGTGCGGTGATGGTGATGCTGTAGCTGGATAATGGATAATCAATCAATCCTGTTCACGAGGCACGCGCCTTGTTGCTACATAGCTTGGCTAACCTATCTATAGCTTGTGTGCTTCATATTTATCCCACGCGTCTGTCTGTCCACCCTCGCCTGTCCCCCCCCTTGAAGTCTATCCTGTCCTGTTCTGTTCCTTGTCTGGTTGCACGCACGGCCGCTCTCTCTTTGCGTGTACGCTCAACCACGACTGCATGTGTCAGCCTTCCTTTTTGCCTTGATGCTGGATCCAATCTACAGTAACACGCCCTCTGCTCTACCCCTTCCCTCCCTTGACCAAACATGCAGCCTCACACCCCCCTTTCCCCCCCCCCCTCTCCCCTCCTTCGTGCTTTGTGCTCACGGGTCGCACACAAAGTACACAAAGTACGCCACCACCACCACCACCACCAGCCCCTCGGCTGCCAGCGGGCCTTTCCTTTCCGCCGGTTGTCGACGGAAAGTCGGAACTCCCTTGCTGTCGCGCCGCCGTTACACCGGGCGCGCGCCGTAGCCTACCGCGCCAGCTATATTTTGCGGGACCGCCTCTGCCTGCTGCTTGGCGAAGGTTCGGATGGACGGTTGGCTGCAGCAACCAGGGAGGAGAAGGGGGGAGGGGGGGTCTGATTCTGGTCTACGACACGTTGGGTTGTTTTCAGTGATGGCCTAAAACGGCGGCATGAAGATAAATCTCCGCCGGTTGCATCTTTGTTTATTTTGGGAGTTTTTTTTTTTTTTTTTTTTTTTTTTTTTTTCCCTTGTTTTTTTTTTTAATGATTCGGGGACCTTTTTTTTTTTTTTTTTTTTCTTTTTTCATCCAACTTTATACTGGACGCTGGGGCTGGGGACCGCCCTCCTTTGAGAAGAACTCGCCTTTTTCAGTTTTCCGTGTCAGTGGACTTCTTCTCAACTATACGATATATCTCTGTCCCATTCCCCCCCGCCTGGCCTTCCCCATGATTTATGCAAACGTACCACCACCCTTCCAGAGGGAGAAACGCGGCAGTTGCCATGTTTATTCGTGAGCCGAAGAAATAAATGGGTATCGATTTGGCCCCTCCAAGTAATTAATTGTCCAGCACAAATTAAAAAAAAACAAGAAGGGTTCTGGCAGGCAGCTTCGCCACTCACTCCCCTCCCTCCTCTCCCCTCCCTCCCTCCATCGAAACCCCTCATCGAAGCCCCTCCAAGGCTCTCTCGCCCACCCCCGCGTTTGCCCGTCGCTGTCGCTGTAACGCCAAGGCGGGGGAGGAGTGGGAGGCGAGGACAGAGGAGGGCAGAGGAGGACGGAGGGCAAGAGAGGGGAGCATCATGCACGTTTTCGTTTTGCTACAAGGCGGGCGGGCTAAACCGATCGATTCCGTCCCGGTTCCAGCCTCTTGTCAGACGTCGGGTAGTAGTAGGCTGTGGTAGGCAGCCAGCCCTGTTTGTGTTCCGCGAGCGCAGACCAAGGGATGGTGTGACAGCCGCAAACTTCACCTGGCTCTTGTCCTTGTCCTTGTTCTTCTCTGTCCAGCTTATTACTGAAAAAAAAAAAAAAAAAAAACCACCCCGAGATACCCTGGTGTTAGCTTCCATCCGGCGTCGGGACAGGTCGCTAAAGCGACACTGAAAGGATCATCATATCACGCCTGCATCTGCCCCGACTTCTTCCTTGACCAAACCACCCCCGCAAGCTCAAGCCTCACCGGCGATGAACGGGGCCGAGTCACGTACGCCAAGGAAACCAAAACGCTGCACATGTCCAGCCTATTCTGTCACTGTCATGCTGGACTGTACCATGCTATTGGCAAGGATTTTAGCCTGTGGTGTGCTCTGTTGGCGCTTCTGCCATCTGTACAACGGCGCAATGAACGGGCAAAAGGGAAATCTCTAAATATATTTTTTGTACGCCGCAGCTCTTGTTTTTGTTTTCCCGCCGCCCAATCCCCCAGGGGTATATGTTGTTTGTTGCCTTTTATCCTTTGCCTCTCGTCTCTAAGTTATGTCAGTACCTCGTATCATATAAACAAACACCCGAAGAAACACCAGCGAAAGCCAAGCAGAAAAAGGGGAAAAGACAAAAAAGAAACGATGATCCTAGCCAGAATCTGATCTATCCAAGAGAAACATAAACGCCAAGTCCACAATGTATATGTACCCCATCCTTCACATGCCATGATGCAATGCCTCAAGGTCGGCCCGTCTTTGTCCACCATTGTGCGCAATGGCTAGACCAAAGCAGAGCTTGCGCCTGAGCCCGGAGAAACAAGTTCTCGAAAAGTTTCGCATCCAAACCAAACGCCCCTTTTATATCCCATTTTTAAACCCCAAGCCAAGCCAACCAGCCTCTTTACGCGTCATGCGCATCGGATTCTTTAGCGAAACCCCAAGGAAAGGAGCAAAGTCCATGTGCAGAGGAGCATTGCAGGGAACCGCACTCGGGGAGCAAGGCAAGCGAAAGAGTACAAAGTAGCTAAGACGATCTCGCCTATAACAACTCTGCATAGAAAGTAGAAACAGCAACAAAGAAGCCCAAGCGCTTTGATACGTTTCCATTCCACCCCTTCTTCTGCCTTGTGCCTCGGCCCTCATGAGCCCATCAACACAACGTGCCAGAACAAGAACGAAAAAGCGAATGTAGCCACACCACATCATCAATCGCCGAAATGTATCCCAAATTTTCCTTCTAACGAATCTCGTTTATCTCAAGCAATAACGCCCCCAAGTAGAAGAATAAAGGAAAGAAAGAAAAGCCTCGACGCCGTGTCCCTGTTAAAATGTGCGAGCAACAAACATGACGTTTCGACAGAGCATAACAGAAAAGAGTAAAAAAGCCGACCATATTCATAAATGCGAACAAGCATGACTATACTTGCCAGTAGTTGTTTGCTGTCGCGGCGCCAAGCGGATCGGCGCTCTCATCGACAGTGGCAATGCCGTCGTTGTAATTCGGCATCCAGAATGCGGGGTCCTCCTCCACGAGAGATACGCCTGAACTGGCCATCGCATTTGCTTCGGCGTTCTTGTAGAAACTGTCGTAGTCGATGCTTGTCAGATCAGCAGCGCCGGCGGCCATGACGTTCTGGCGCAGGAAGCTGTTGCCACCGAAGCTGTCCATGTCGTCGCCGCCCGGTAGAAAGTCCTCGACTTCGGAGACGTCGCCCGAGGTGGATGTGGTGTTGGCGAGGTTGGGCAGCTGCTCGGAGCCGCTACCAAACTCACAGAGACCATTGAAGCTGCGGCCGCCTGTCTGGCTGTAGCTCGAGGGAGCAAAGTTGTCCGGGCGGCCTTCGCTGAACTCGTAGTTGCTCCAGTCGACCGACGCTGCAGAGAGGCCAGCACTGTACATGGGGCCGTCCTGTTCAAAGCCGGAACCAAAGAGGTCAAAGGAACCGCCGTTGCCAACGTAGGCGGAATTGTCGATTCTAGAGAGATCCAGAGGCGGCAGGTTGGCGGTGCCAAGTTGGAAGCTCGAGGCGGCCATGAGAGGCGAGGCGGTTTCCGACTTGACACGGCGCTCGCGAGCGGCAGCGCTCTTTGAGCTGTGAGTGAAGCTCAGGCCCTCGACGCCGGCACCGAGGCTGCTGGCACTGTTGGTCGAGTTGACGCGGTTCAGCTGGTATGGGTTGCACTTTTGGGCAGCCCGGTTGTGCTTGGCCATAGGCTTGTGATGGCCGTTCTCGTCGAACGAGAGCCCGCCATCGGCGTGGATGGTGTTGGCGCGACGCCGGGGTCTGACGGGCGGCTTGGGACGACTGGCTGCGAGTGCAGCAGCTTGGACATCGGTAGATTCTTGTTCCGAGTCGGATTCGTGGACAGTGTCGAGGCTTGGCTCCTTCTTGAGGGCGCAGGTGCAGCGACCACCGTGGTTGCAACAGCACGTCTCTTGAGCGAGGGAGAAGAGGGCGCGTTAGGACTCGGAGCAAAGTGCCAGACGCGACTGAAAGGTTCAATAGAGCTCACCAGTGTGTCCTTCGACGGTAGGCTGCAAATGAGTGCACTTGCTGGTCTTCTCACCACAATCGCACTTGATATGAGCAGCGCGCGACTTGCGCATGGACCGGCAGTGGGCGCATTGAGAGACAGGACGACCCTTCTTATTGATATGTTGAAGAGGACGATCTGTATAGGGGAAGAAACGGTCAGATACAGCTTCAGAGGCGAGAGAAGAAATCTCGGCGCGGTTTGACAGGCATTCGTCGACTGGAGGCCATCGCTGTGCTTGTCATGGGCGCGGGAGGCAGTGGGCGTGGGGTTGGGAACGGTCGCCGTAGGGGGTGCCGTAGGGGCGTCCAGGTGCTGAAAGACTTACCCGAGTGCTGGCAGTTGCTAACACGGTGCCCGCGCACGCATGCCTCGCAAGCGTACTTTTCGCCGTCAATTATCATTGCGAAAGGATATTGATGTCTGCGGAGGCAGGTGTGAGGCAGGAAACCAGGGAGCAAGTGGAGGTGAAAGGAGTGAGAGGAGTGAGAGGAGAAGGATGGTGGGATTTTTTTTTTCTTTGAAAGAATAAGAGGAAGCAAAAGCGTCGGTGGAGGAAGAAGACGGAGAGTCAGTCTGGCAGGTGGATGTGTGTGGTGTGCGCCCGGAGTGGGTGTGGGTGGCCGGCGGCAAACGGGCAGACCAAAGTGGCAGAGTGCCAAAGCCAGCCAGAGGAGAAGAGAGAGAGAGAGGGTGGGTGGTGGTGGGTGCAGGGTGGAAGGGTGGAAGGGTGGCTCAGTTGGTGCACCAGTCTGAAAGTACCAAGTAAGTAGGTACCTCTGCAGGTGCTCAATGTGGGAGGATACCTTTACCGGTGTACCAGAAGGCACCAGTAAACTTCTTGGCTCAAATGAGTACCTGGAGGATGGGTGCGGTTATGTCATTCAAGGATGTACCCCGTACCGACCTCCGTGAGAGGACAGAGGACGAGCGTGTCAGAGACCAAGAGGTCAGTGAGTGGCGGGCGGGTCGAATGAGCAACGAGCCCCAGGACAGGGTCCGTTTGTGCGGGTTCCAGGCTTCCACCTGGAGGGGGAGCAGTGTACCAGGTTATTTGTAGACGGATCCGTGGCTAGGTATGTAGGCGGAGGGTGGTGCAAGGAGGGAGGGCGCAAGACGCAGGGAGACAAGGGAAAGCAAGTGAATATATGTCAAGACAGCAAAGATCAAGAAGAAGTAGGAGGAAAGAAAGAGCTGGGTGAAGCACAGCTTTTGTTGCGCTGACGATGAGACAGAGCTTGCGCTGAAGGCTGGGCTGGTTGGTGGCATGTAGGATTCGACGCAGTTGGAGAAGACGTAAGGTTACCTTGCTTTGTACGTACTACCTACCTACCTAAGTTTGTAGTCAGGCCTGCCGTCGTTCTTCGTTCAGCAGGGTTGACGAGCTCCTGGTCACAGCCAGTTACCGGCGAACGGGTCAAGCGTGAGCATGAGTATCAGGATCGTAATATTATCCACTCGGCATTGTTCAATCAATCGCAGTGGCGAACAGCGCAAGGAATAGGAATACACGCAAAATATTCGAAACACAGGACCAGGATTATCACATCCCCGATAGGCCAAATCGCGGCAACAGCTGTCTTCTCACAAGACGCAGGTTGGCGACGGACACCGGACAGCGTTTAGGTGCCTACCTACCTTAAGGTTAGTACCTTAGGTTAGTAGGTTGCCTACCTCCCTCATGACAGTTAAAAAGCGGTTTGAGAGTGGGTGCCAGTTGGGGGGTACAATGGGGCGTTGTATTCAGTGGGCGCTGGGAGTGCAGGCGGCCTGTAAGTAACCCCGGTGCCCCAGGCCCCCAGTGGAAGGGGGAGGGGCCGCCAAGGGCCAAAGGAAATGGGGAGCAGCGCTGTACAGTATTTGTGTCCACAGGCACTTATGAGTATGGAGTATTTACCTGGTTAAAGATTAGGTTGCGGTCATAAGTTAAGGACACTCTACTTGATTATAGGATGATGATAGTATCGCTGCCGATGATGCGTATGAGGCGGGATGTGGGATGGATGCCCTCTGCTACCTGACACGACTATATACCTATAAGGGGTAGTTGGGTACCTAATTTTCGTGCCTGCCTGTGATTCGCACTTCTTAGTAAGATTTATGTCTACTTGGGAGCAACGGGTAGGGGCACTTGAAGACCAGCAACAACCATCTATTCTGGAATTTTGCTCCTCTCCTTGTCCTTCGTACTTGCTATTCTTTGTTAGGTCTCTCAGCTCCGCCTCGCAAGCGCAGCTTTTCATCACAGAGGCTGTATGTAAGTGGACCGTCCTTCCCAGCCAAGGGCTCACAGGCTCCAGTGGAGCCTCGCTCGCCTCTTGATCCTCGTTGAGTGCCTGAGGCTTCGTCTCACAGACGATGCAAGCCATCGTGCGGTGCGGTGCTTCGGCAGTGGACACTAACTAGTTAGTGTCAACTCTGTCCCGAAACCAACTTACTAGTTTTTCGGTCGCTGGCATCCAGCGTCAGCTTATTGTCTGTGTACAAGTGTACAACGGCTAATGGCCAAAGAACCATCCGAATGTGTGGCTTCGATTGTCGCTGCTACGAAGATTATTGCGAGCCAAGTGGAGGGTGGAGGGTGATGTTGCGGTACGTGTGTGCTCCTCCTTTATAGTCGCGACTCTGTCGGTAACTAACGTGAACCCTCAGGGTCCATGTTATTACAGCACACAGAATCCAGCGATAGAAACGGCGACCATAGGTTTCATCCTCTCAAATGGGCTTCAATAAGAACAATTTCCATCGACGACGCGGCGGCGCCCACACCCTACGAGCCGTTTCCCTTCTAGTACGCCGCGTGCCGCCTTCACCTGCCCGCCACCCAATCGCCGACTGCTCTGAATGGCGAAACTGCCCGACGCGTGTCGGAATGTCGCCCGGTAACGAGCGGTACGATGAGGAGAGGGCGGCGCTGGCTTGGCCTTCTTGCTGCGCCGTCGTCTGTGCCTGAACACAGGTAATCACCAACTTCTCGACTTGAACGACTCTGGCACCACGTATCCATTAGCTACTACTCTGACACAAGAGAAACGCAAATGTCTTGGGCCCTAATTTTTTTTTTTTTCCTTTTTCCTTTTTTTTTTCTTTTCTTTTCTTTTCTTTTTTTTTTTTTTTGCACGAGACCAGCCTCGCCTGCTACTCCACGGCACCAACCAGTGGCCCTCGTCCTGGCCCGAAAAAAGTTGGCCCGCCGATGTCGTCAGCGTGCAGATGACGACAAGCATTATTATATGGGCTCTCTCTGGCTCCTCTTTATGGCCCTGTCATTGCCAGATGGAAAAGCCTACTGGCATTTTCGAAGAAAGCCACGACTAATCAGCCTGACCGTAAAGGGAAGCTCGAAGAGAAGAAAAGAAACTGGCGCGCTTGGTTTGGCATTCAAGTCAACTTTTGAGTACGACAGCCAGGATCTGTTGGAGAGAAAACGCGGCCACTGCAATGCGGCTGTCTGGGCACAGCACACCGTCATGCGCAGAACTGAAATGCGATTTTGGGCATTGTTCTATTTACGGCTCGTGCTTGCCCATGTTTTGTATGGCTACTGGTCACTCCAACGGAGCCCGCGGTTTCGATGCGCTTCTGACAGGCACGGGCCAGGCCAGCGACATACATGTCTGGAGCAGGGTCTTATTATTATCCACCCATCCCAGCGTGGTACGTTGAGTACTTGTCGACCACTCAATCAATGCAGTGGTAAAAATAGAAAATGGGTGCATCTCGCCAATTTTCTGATTGCTCCTAGGCAACATTTTGCATCCGGCCACCTGCCATCACGGTACCGTCGTGTCATACATGTCAAAAGAAGCAGAGCAATTGGATCATTTTGCAGCTAGGTACTCCCCTTTGGCAAGATTTTTTTCTTAATGACGACGAGGGCACAGGGGCCCTGTAACCTCACTGGAAACGAGGGTCTGATATGGCTTGTTGGCGGATGGCTTGGCTCGGTGGCCAGCCAAGGTACTAACTAGTTAGTATTTACTGGTACGCATGATGCTTACTTGCGTGCGATCTAGGTGGTGCTTGCTCTCGCTAACAATAACCAGAAGCACTGTCATTGTCGCTAAAAGTTCAAAGTTACCAGTCCACGATACCCACTGACAAAGCGACTGGTACGAAATAGCTAGAACAACGATGGTACAATGGCTGTCGTAGAGTGTGAGCGGATTGTCTGTATCGAAGGCCTGGTTCCTTTTTACTAATCATAAAGGAAAAGGAAGGAAGAAGGCCGCATTCCTGTAGAACTGTCCTTATTTGATTGAACATGTGTAAGTGGCCTGGCGCACAAATTGACTGATATCTCTTTAATAAGGGTTGTCAGCAGCCAGCCTCGTTGATCTTCCACTTCCACCAGCTCTCGTGTTACGCATTTCAGCGCCGCGCGATCCAGCAGCTCACTGCACTGGCAACCGCTTTCCCTGGGACAGCAGGCAAGTTAGGAACAGCTGCGTAGATGTGTGTCTATGCCTATGGTTCTTGGACTGGCATCGTCCAGGCCATGCCCGAGATCCCGACAGTCCGTAACGTGGGTCGTTGCAGGTTGCAGGTTGCAGGTTGCAGCCTGTGCCTTGCGACCAGACGACGGGCGGGCGTCTCCTGTTTTGTGCTTGGACAACAACAGCGACAAACTCGCATGGGTTTGGTTTTGCTACGTCATCCTGCAGCCGGTGCGCGCAGCGAAATCGACATGCAAAGACACCACAATGGACAGATTTCATGGCGGCGGGCGCCATTGTCGGGCTATCGCGTCGAGTAGAATCGCCTGGCCTGTGGTTGACTTTTTGCAGTGTTGTCACATTGCACAACATGACAGCGATGGCGACGGCGGCGGCGGCGGCGGCGGCGGCGGCGACACCACATGCGGCACAAGTGCTGAATCATGCAGGCGACGTGTATGATTTTTATTCTCCTCCCGAGTCTGTGTTTGGCTCCAACCCTTCTCCGTCTGCCCTTGTCCCGATCAGCCCTGGTCCACGGGACTGCCTGGACCCCGCCGAGCCTGCAACTGCAAGCCAAATCGATTGTGCAATTGAACTTGTCGCTGACGGAGCACGCCATTCATTCCTCTTGGCTTGGCGGTGCCATGTAGCCAGTGGGCAGTGAGTGAGCAGTGAGGCGCACCCCAACCTTTTTGTCTGTGCCCGCCTCTTGTCTTCTGCCGCCGCTGCCTGCGACTCTCTAGTTTTACTAGTTGCCCCTCCATCCTCGAAAGAACTCGGCCGTTACCCCTCCACACAGTTGCGATCGCGGTTGTGCAGGCAGGTTGAGTGGTAGAGGAATCAGGAATGGTGTGGTGGTCTTCAGAGCTGGCGGGCGGACACCAGCTCCCATGACCCTGCGCAGATGCTACAAAACAGGTATCCAACAACTACCTACATATGTATGTAGGTACCTGCCAGCTAAGTTACCTGTTAGTTACTTGTTAACTACGGATAGGTAGTTAACTAGCACTCAGACGACGACGGCAACTGATTTTGCATCAGCTTTTGCGCTCAAGGCAGTCAACAAATTGACTGGAGCTCACTGATTTTGGTCGTTTATCACTTCCTCTTTTTGCATCGGTTTCACATTTGTTCTTGTATAAAATCCACTGACGGGACATTCACTAACTGGAAAATGACTACTAATAAACTAGGTGCCCGCTCATTGATGTTGCAAAAACCACTGCACAATATCCACAATAGTTCAACGTTGCCCATTCTCAAATCCAGCAGGTGGTAGGCACCCATGTCCGCAAGATTGACCAGAGCCGATGCTACGATGGCTGTACGGAGCAAGAACCGGGCTTCTTCTGGTGGGTGGTATGGAGGAGCTTCCACCGGGCGGAATCCAAACAAACTATTAGTCATGTACTGAGAGGCTCGCCATCTCCATTAGCCCGGAGTTTCGCAGACTGAATGAATACTCCCCACGACCTGACAGGCGAAAACTGCAGTTTTCCGCCAAGGCGATCATCACAACAGCCCCTCTACGTTACCCAATATTCGGAGTACAGTACGGAGTACGGACACTGGCCAACACATTCGGTGTGCTGGAACCAGCTGGCCAAGCTCCTTGTCTCGCCGTGAACATCCCACCAAGTTGGCTGCCTGCCACAAAACACTGCTGCGCGCCAAGCTTGCCTCCGAGACAGGTGGTATATAATGTCCCAATTATTTTTTGTCATGGCAAGATCGATATTGTTGTTCGCAATGGTCCAGAACCCTGCCCTGCCAGCGCTCCGTCCAACGTGGTGGCAGAAGAGCAGCCAAAAGGAGGAAGCCTGGAGGACGACAATGAAGGCACAGCCAGCCCTAATCTAGAACATGCCTTTACTTCATACTGCTCTGTCTGACAAGGGTTATGGCCAAGTCATATCAGGGGATAACCATGTAGACCTCGCAACTATATACTATACTTTGTCATCACCTTGCGGCGGGCACTTGGGATTGACATGCAGCGATGGACGACGGGTCTTGGCAATACATGGCTAGGATTGGATTTGGATGGTAGTTGGAGCCAGACGTGTCTGATCATCGCCCCCACCGCCCTCCCTCTGCAATTCCAACTCGTCTCCGGAATGAAAAGGCAGGTCCATTTCTGAAGCATCGTGTTGAATAAAATGTGATTTCATGCCCCCGCGCAACTGTGTGTGAGACGAAGAAACCGAACCGTCTGAGTGGGAGATTGTATCGAGCACAACAATGCTGCTAGTAGGCTGAATTGCCTGGCTTGAGCGCCAAGCGCAACGAGAAGGCTTGAGACATTGCTACTATAAATGTCATGTATAGCTGTTTCCGAAAACTGAGTGTATCATACCTTGACAATTTTCAAGTGTGCATGCCTTGGTCACGGACTTGCACGTGCGAGTTCAGATGCAGGTGGCAATCAACGAGGCCTCTCACTCACACAAGACGAATAACAAGGCGAACAACAAAGCAACACCGTCCAAGTTGATATGGGAACGGGTACCTAGTTGCTCCCCAACTTAAACACACACTTTGAGACAGCCGACCAAGTAGTGATTAAACTCAAATCATGTTTCAAGGAGAACTGACTCGTCTGCTCTAGAGACAATAGCTTCGCAGCCGTGTGATCTTGACACGAGCGTTTGAGGGCAACTCTCGAGTATTCGAATCACGTCGCGGATTTCCGCACAGGGCTGGCGCGCTCGATATTGCAAATCTCGAAACACGTACAAGAAACGGTGAAGCAAGACCCGACCCCTCTCATCCGGTGCCAGCCTGGCGCTAGCTCTTGTTCACAAGCCTGGGGAAACAGTGACGAGTAACCAGAGATCAGAAGCACAAGAAGCATGACTTGCGCTCTGTCAACCAGAGCACAGCCATGTAGAGGGGACCAGTTTGCTAGCCGATCACGCCGGCCGGAGGCTTCCAAAGTTTAGTTGGGCGGCAGAGGCGCTAGTGTGCAATTGTTCACGTTGCTCTCAAACCAGTAACTGCATGCGTCGGTTCACACATATAGGCCACGGTCCCAAACCTCGTTGTCATGTGTATTCCGGTCGCCCAAGTCCAGTTGCAGGTTCCCTCCCTGATTGCCAAAGACCTTGAGCCGTCGGTGCCGGGGTGAGTTACTATACCTTTACTATACCTACACAAGTACAGTACTCCATACCTACCCCACGGTTGCAAGCATAGATGCCGTGCAATGTGTCAATGGCTGTTTTGCTGGTTCGGGTCATTGCGGAAAAACCCCAGACACGGGCGTTCCTGCCGACGACGCCTTCTGGAGCCAAGCCAATCCAGAACGGAGCAATGACCTGGCGCGCGGCCACCGAGAAGCAGTTCCATGCACACCCCGGATTGTTTCTCCAGAGTCAGTCGCGAGGCGCAAAAAAGGGGTCTGGCGCCGGCCCATGCTGTTGTTGCGCCAGCCTCAAGCCCGAAGCCTCGTCCCGGGCATGAGCGGGTACTGCATGTCCATACCTGTCTGTGAACAAGCGTTGGATGTCGCCAGAGCAGTACGCACCGGCGTCGGCATGGCACTGTTCCTTGGGCGGTCTTGTCTGGTCTTGTCTGGTCTGGTCTGGTAAGCAAAGACTGGCTGGCTGGCTGGCTGGCTTGTCCTTAATTATTAAATGTTGAAAAAGATTTTGGCGCTCGCATTAATAGCCCTAATCGAATGGTCTGAATGTCTCAGCCAGAGAGATGGTCACCAAGATGGATCGGAAATTGTGGCTAAGACGACTATCGCAATGCAAAGTGGAAAGAGTGCCGAAGCGACGATGCTGACCTATCGATATTCGATGTTCAATGGTCATCAGTGTTGAGTTTGAGGATGGGATGTATCGTGAGTTCTTAGGTGGAAGGCGCTACTCCACATTTAGTGGCTGCCACTAGGTCTTGTTAGTGAAACGTTGACTAGTATAAAGAGCGGATTTCTAAGTCTTTTGGAATGAATCGTCATGTATTCGGTTGCCGCTGCCCGGTCTTTTTAGCCAGCAGGGATCCTCGATGTCGATATGCAGGTAGCACAGATGGTAACGGCACGATGGCTAAACTGGTATTCAGCTTCGGACAAGTTCGGTGATGGCGCGCTGCCTACACACAGAAACCATGCCCCCCCAACGAGCAAGCTGACTGTATTAGCATATACCTGCATGCACATTGCGACAGACAGGAATTTGTTGGGACGATGTCGCCGATTTCTAGACCGGGCGTATTATGCGGGAGTGGTGATTTGGCGTCTCACGAATGATGAAAAAACTGGCCCTCCCTCCACAGCAACAGCGTTTGGCCGTAGATGGTTAAAATCTGGCCTAGGCGCTGCCGGACTAACGTTTTATAGCATCGCTGCAGCATGATTTTTATAGAAAATTTGTTATCCGAACCTCGGTGGCTGGACTAGGCTGGACATTGGTGGCGGGAGCTGCAGGCGGGCTGGCGAGTTCCCTTCGTTCGTGGGTTGGTCGTCCAATATTTGCCGCGAGGCACCCCTCGCGCCGGTAGTTGCTTGGCTGATGGAGGCGATAGCTTCGGAAAGCTTGCTTCGTGGACTCGTCTCCGGGAAAGCCTAGATGCGAGCTGGAGCTGGAAGTGGCTGGTGAACTGACCTGGGCCTGTGTGGCAAGTTCCGTCCAACGTTATGACAGATGGATATAGGGTCCCGCAAAAGCTTGTAATAGTTACTGGGTAATTGTAATAATGGGTTTCCCTTCCCTAAGGGGATACTCCGTGCACATCGTCGTCCTGAGTAAAGTGTAGCGGGCCATGTTGATATTATTGCGGTGGCATGTTCGCTAAGGGCCCCATCGAGGCGTCACTGCTATTGTGCCCCCCTGCTCTGGTGTAAGAAATCGAAAGGAATGCTAGAGAGGTTCTACTTGCATAGGAATAGAAGTGATGCCGACTAATTATGTCGATGAACGATGCCGGTGATGTTCGGGCACTGAACGGCGAAGACGCGCATCTATTATTGCTCTTCCGTTTGATTGCATTAACAAACTGTTCTGCCAGGGAGAGGGAGGGAGGTGGGTGGGCGCTCTACAGTGTTAGACTAACAAGTCATCTATGTGGTGAGGGTCGTGGCTGCCCTTATCAGTATCGCGTTATCGCTATCTATCAGTCAGTGAAAAAGATTTTTCCTCTGCTTCTCCGTCGTCGGGGGACATGCCCAACCAACCAAACGACTGAGAAATTGACCCAACGTGCTTGATGGTCAGCCACACCACCACCGACAAACCTTCCAACCAACTAGAGCGGGCAAGTTTCAGCCAAGGGGATGGCGGAGGCGGTCGGCAGCGCCGTCCTCATACAGTAGACTCTCGGGCCGAGAAGCTGCATCGACCGTTGGTTGACATGACGTCGCGCAGCTTCGCAGCCCATTGTGTGTGTGCCGCTACAAGAGCCATCTAGTTGGGCTTCTCTATCCCCGAGTCCAGCCTTGTGCAACTGCACTCCTGGCCACGAGACGGTGTACCCGACCGATCGGTCCTTCTCCGCGGTGGCAAAGCCAGCTCTGGTGCTAAGGCTAAGCGAGGTGGCTTGGACGGGGCATATGGGAGATGGGAGGCTTGCGAAGGCTCAACAAAACTGCCTTTTCCCCTGGATAGTGCTCATTATTCCGGGGAATTCGCACAGCGTAGCTTCGGAGGCCTGCGGCAGTGTTCTCCCGGGTCTAGTCTTTGTGATTCTGGGGAACTTGCACGGCGTATAACGGCTGGATTGGCGAGAGTACCAGGGCAGAACGTAGATTTGATTTTGATAGGATATAGGTAACCTTTGAACGCGCTGCTAAAAACTTGGCTCGGAGACGCTCAAACATATCATGATCAGTTGGCTATTTGCTTTCACTTATACGAATTACTGCAATGGCTGCTCTGACAATGCTGAAAACTATGAGATGTGAAAAGGATGGCTACAGTTGTGGTTCTATTGATGTTCCTTTCAAAAGCTTATGTCCAACGTCGCTCTTTCTCTATCTTTATGATAGACACGGCACGGTTGGTATTTCCTATTATTGTCCATATATTCGATCTCATTTCTACTCGATGCATCTATAGCTTTCTTGACATGCTATGTAACAGACACAACGTCGAAATAGAATATGCGAGCGGGTTGACTATCTTCAATGTGAGTATTAATGTAGATGATGGCCTTGAATGAATTTCTCATTCGTTCGGATAAGCCCAACCATCTGGCAGTCGGGATATTCGACGTATTAACGCAGGCGAGGGCAAGGTTGACGACAAGGGCACGATGGCACGGTCAAGAACGGCGCCGTCTCAAGTAATTACATGTTGGAAATGATTTGGAGAAAAACTTTCTATTTGTTTTTTTTTTTCCCCGTTCTGTTGCCAGCCGTTTCGGGGACCATCTTTGTCGCTCTCTCTCCGTTTCGTCTTGCCCTCCATTGAGCTCGGACAAGGCAATGTCGAAATTTAAACTCTTCCAAGTTTCGAATCAGATCATCCTAGCAGCATTAGACCGTATCTAATCTCATCATTGCATTTGAGATGGTACAACTGTCCCTAGATCATCAGGGCGCAGGATTGTATCCCCTGCGCTCCCGCAACAGTGACATGTGTCGGCAGTAGTTTGTTCATTCAGCCCCTGTAAATTGTACTATGTCGGGATAAAACTCTTCAAGTTACAGAAAAAATGTCAGAGTTGGCTTCCCCAGGTAAAACAACATTACCAGATCCTTGGATCAAGTTTCACCATCCTACGTCTCACAGAGCCATGGCACTCGGACGTTCTATGCACGAGGCCACCAGTTTGCTGACGAGCCTTGGTCGTTCGTAGCAATTTGTGGCTAATATAATTTAGAAAGTGTCATACATACTGCCAGAATGCCAATGCAGGAGAAAGCGTCACCACTTCTGGGCAGATGACGCGTCTGCTCAGTCAAGATGGGTTGTGCTGCCGGGGTTGGCAATAAATGTATTGATGCAAAGACTGGGATGAAAGCTCTGTTCCTGAGATAGATTGATGTCATCTTCCAAATTTCAATAATGATATTACCTCTAAGGATTAAATCCCTTGATTTGGGGCCGTATTGAGGTCTGCGACGAAGATGTACAACGCAAAAGCCCTTTCGGGTTACACTAAGACATCTGTCGCTAGAGGTATTATTTAATCTAGTGACAGTTTCCTGTCTACAGAATAGCAAATGGGTGCATAAAAATACATTTTGAGGCAGGGCGGTGTTACTAGTTTGAACTGCGCATTCTCGACTGCGCAATCTAGGCCAAGTTCAAGATAAGGAGAGCGGTGGCAGATAGGCATGAGGAGAGCAACTATTGACTCCATTTGAATGGAGTAAATCAAAGTATGTAGGATTATAGTCGCAGCGAAATTGATAGAGTTCGCATGAAGAGGCATTTTGCAGTCTCCAATGTTGCCTTCATGATATGAGTGCTATTGGATGGCTGCGACCCAGTATCACTGTTGTCTAGTTACACCTAACCGGTACTAGACAGCTCAAAAAGGATCACGAATGCCAGAGAAAGGATAACTGAAATTGGTCCGCCTGTCATTGCGCCGCTAGCACAGGTTGCCTGCCGTGATTCAGCCAACACCTGCCAAGTCACAAAATTTGCCAATTTTATATGGGTTACAAGCTCTGCTCGCCCAAGACCGAGTACTGGACAACCTTCAACAGAAGATACAAAGGGAAGGATTCGGTGAAAATATTCGGTCACTTCTATAAAAAAGAATAGTTTACCTGTTGGAGCAAGACTTGCGTGCGAGCCATGTAGACCAGATCCTAGGCAAGTGAGCACCTAAGGGATGACGGCGGCTAGTCATCGTAGAGAATGCTGCTATAAAGAACATTATAGTCTTAGGTATAATGATCAGAGATTGCCAATGCCATCGGCACCAACGGTAGGAATGCGTGCATGATTGAAGAGACTTGCTCATCTCACAACCGGCAGAGAGAGCTGCAGTACTATAGTATAATAACAACACGATTATTGCAACCGCTTTCCCAAAATTTGAACGTTTGAGCCTGTATTCCAAGACAATTCGGCCATTGACCGCTACGATAATTTCCGGAAATTTGAAGATTATTGTGGCTCGTTCATGGGACTTTACTTTGTTCAGAGAGTTTATGAAATGTAGTTGTGTCAGCTGCGCTCTCACTTGGTGATGGCTCGAGTGGGAGGCAACAGAACAAGAGGGTGGGAGGCTATTGAGCTTTTTTCGGGTACCGTATTGAATATGGAGAGACAAGGACGGAAGATTAGGGACAGGGCGACGATATCTACTTTTTTGCGTTTGGTGGGAAAAGGTTCGGGGCTTGGCATGGATCACATGGTGGCGTTCCAGACGGTTGCTGGAAATTGTTGGGATTCTCTCTTCATTGATGAGGGACGGGACTGTGGACAGATAGCGTTGGACTTTTGTAAAGAATATAGGGATGTCATGGTTTTCTTGATGGATAATGGTGGTTTCGGTGGTGAAATAGAGGTTATTTTGAAGGTTGTGGAATGAAGTTGAAGCAGCTGTAGGTAGTGCCTTGGCGAAATATATGGGCGGAAAGTGATCGACAGATAGGCTATAAGAATTATGTACTTAACGAGGCCGGAGCATCTGCACCGGAGCGCTGTGGAGACGGGGGAGCTGAGAGATGGGAGGGAGAGCTGGGGAGAGATGTTGGCTACTACCTACCTAGCTAATATTAATATTCTGGGGAGTTATAGGTGGAAACGGGGAGGGAGATGGCATAGATGTAGATTGAAATCATATGCAAGATCTAGGAAGGAGGTAGATGTGCGTATATTTTAACCTGGTCCTGGTAGCGCTGCCCTGTAGAATTACTTTGCAGGTGTCAAAGAAGAAGTCTTCCAGAAGGAGGCTGCTGGAGCGAGGCGAGGCGGCGCAGCCCCCACTCCGCCTTCCTTGTCCGGCCCAAGCCCCAGCCATCAGCCACCGGGCCAAGCACTGTGGGCACTCTACAAGGGGAAATTATTGGGTGCCTCAAACATCAATCATCACCAAGAGGTGCCTATAACCTCCCTGGGAGACTCCCTGGGAGACAGCCCTGGTACTAGGCACGAAAACGGTGAAGCCACACCATCATCTCGCAGGCAGACAATTCAACTTTTACTCGGCAAGCCAGCAAGCGAGCGGCTCTGCCACCACCAACAACGACAAACACCAGCCGAACCGCCAAACGGCTCGTCGTCTCATCATTCCATCGTCTCATCGTCTCATCCCTTGTCACAACTACACACATACATAGACAGATACGCACGCATTTCCAGACCTTCCCCTCGTCGATCCTTTTTCATGCCGCGGCCGACTATCCACCCACCCGCCCGCCCACCACTGACTGACTGGCGGACTGACTGACTGACTGACTGGTTGACTGACCTTTGGCTCGCCTCATCTCCTCCTTCGCCCGTTTTCATCGCCACCGCATTGGCTGACCAGACAGACCTTCTACTTACCTACCCATCATCGCCTCCCCATGTCGCATGCCTTCCCAGGTACCTAGCTATACATCAAACCGACCACTTTTTGCTCCAGAGCTTTTTATTAGCACCTCCGCGCTCAAGCGGCGCGAGCTTCCAACACCCCACCTGCGCCTACGCTCTCGACCACCGGCCAGCCTCTGATTACTTTCTCCCCCTCACCTGCATGATTTCGAAACTTTCATCCTC
The DNA here is from genome assembly GCA_002968875.1 of Cordyceps cicadae. Classification (NCBI taxonomy): domain Eukaryota; kingdom Fungi; phylum Ascomycota; class Sordariomycetes; order Hypocreales; family Cordycipitaceae; genus Cordyceps; species Cordyceps cicadae. The sequence continues at coordinate 78,461 of MWMN01000012.1, read as the reverse complement.
GCTACCTCTCGCCGTAGCTTGCCATCCTGCCCAACCGGCTTTCTCTCAGGATGAGCAGTCCGCGGGCCGATCGACCTGACGAGCGCCCATCCGAGAATGCTGCTGCCCGTCACCAGCGCCAGCCCCGACCCCTCTCGCTCCATCGAGATGCCACCCGCGCCTCCCCGGACGCTGCAGGTCGTGAGTCGGCCACATCTCCCAGCGTCGCTTCGGAGTCTTACACAGGCTTTCCCTCAGCCGCCACTGAAGTCAGCGACCTCGTATTTCCCATCCGCTCCGTTGTCAGTGTCGATAAGTCGAGTTCCAGGTCAGATGCCGACGAGCATGCTTCCCACAACTCCTATGCAGGCTCAATCGGGACCCCGGTCGCAAGGTCCACCCGATCGAGGCGCGGTACCCTTGATACCCGCCCCGACTCTGTACCTCCATCGCCCGCTGCCATGTCGCCTGTTGGTCGCGGCCGCTCTAGGGCATCCGTTGACTTGAACTCCAGCGCCCAGGCCGACGGCTCGAGAATGACCGCCTCGGCTGCGCCAATCGAGCTTGACATTACCGCATCCGAACCCGGCAGTGATTTTGAATCTGGAGCCCTTGGCCGACCTGGACTCCAGACTGAGGCCGAAATGTCCTCAGCCGTCTCCGAGGGCCAATCATCTACCGACATTCCCCTCGTCACCACTCGCTTTACACACATCGATACCGAGGAAGGTCACGCCATCATCACAGGAAGAGACGGAGTGCTACAGCAATGTGAGGATGAGCCTATCCACACCCCCGGTGCTGTACAAAGTTTTGGATGTCTGCTTGCCATGCATGAGGAGACCGACGGCAATTTTCTCGTCCGCTACGTAAGCGAAAACTCTAAGCGTTTTCTCGGATACTCACCGAGGTCACTATTTCGCTTAGCCAACTTCCTCGACATCATGACCGACGACCAACAAGACAACCTGCTCGACCATATCGACTTCATCAAGGATGAGGATGCTGACCCCGCCATCAACGGTCCCGAAATTCTCAGCATCTCCATCCGCCACCCCAAAATCGGCAGGGCAGTTAAGCTCTGGTGCGCTATTCATATCAACGCCGCCCACCCAGACCTCATCATTTGTGAGTTCGAGTTGGATGATGACGCCGAAAATCCCCTAAGGCCGCCCAACGAACTCACACCCGACGTCCCTACCGACACCCTCGAAAGCAACCCATCCGAGCAAGCCATCCAAGAAAGCACAGAGATTCTCAGCAAGCCTCTGCGGATTCTCCGAAGCGCGCGTAAACGACGCGGCGAGCAAGGCGCTATGCAGGTTTTTGACATTCTGTCTCAGGTGCAGGAGCAGCTCGCGTCGGCAGCCAGTCTCGATGTCTTCCTCAAAATCCTCATTGGTATCGTCAAGGAGCTCACAGGCTTCCATCGCATCATGATCTACCAGTTTGATTCCAACTTCAACGGCAAGGTCGTCACTGAACTGGTCGACACCTCTCACACACTCGATCTTTACAAGGGACTTCATTTTCCTGCTTCCGATATCCCTCGCCAGGCCCGTGAGCTCTACAAAGTAAACAAAGTGCGGCTGCTCTATGATCGTGACCAAACAACGTCACGAATCGTTTGCCGCTCACAACAAGATTTGGATGTTGCTCTGGATATGACACATGCCTATCTTCGGGCCATGTCCCCAATACACATAAAGTATCTCGGCAACATGGAGGTTCGTTCTTCCATGTCCATTTCCATCAATGCCTTCAACGAACTTTGGGGCCTCATAGCCTGTCATTCTTACGGAGAGCGAGGCATGAGAGTGTCGTTTCCCGTTCGTAAACTATGTCGACTAGTTGGCGAGACGGCATCTAGGAACATTGAACGACTTTCGTATGCTTCCCGCCTCCAAGCTCGGAAGCTCATCAATACGTCACCCACCGATAAGAACCCGTCAGGTTACATTGTGGCTTCTTCGGATGACTTGCTGAAACTCTTCGACGCAGACTGTGGACTCCTCTCGATCAAGGACGAAACAAAAGTGCTCGGTGTCATGGAGCACAGCCAAGAGGCATTGGCCTTGCTCGAGTATCTGCGTATGAGGAAAGTTACCTCGGTTTTGTCGTCGCAAGATGTGAGGCTTGACTTCCCTGACCTGAGATACCGCCCTGGTTTTCATTTCATTGCTGGATTGCTGTACGTTCCTCTTAGCGTCGGCGGCAATGACTTTATCGTTTTCTTTCGCAAAGGCCAAGTCAAGGAGGTCAAATGGGCTGGGAATCCTTACGAAAAGAACATCCGCCAAGGAACCGCTGCATATCTCGAGCCCAGAGCAAGCTTCAAAGTCTGGAATGAAACGGTCATCGGCAAATGCCGTGAATGGGACGAGGAACAAGTTGAGACAGCATCTGTTCTTTGCCTGGTATATGGCAAGTTTATCGAAATTTGGAGGCAAAAGGAAGCCGCGATACAAAACACGAAGCTTACTCGGCTTTTGTTGGCCAATTCCGCTCACGAAGTTCGGACGCCGTTGAATGCGATCATCAACTATCTCGAAATTGCCCTCGAGGGTAGTCTGGATAGCGAGACCAGAGACAATCTTGTGAGATCTCACTCTGCGTCCAAGTCCCTCATCTATGTGATCAACGATCTTCTTGATCTCACCAAAGCAGAAGAAGGTCAGAATCTTATCAAGGACGAGGTTTTTGACCTTGGTATCTGCATCCAGGAGGCAACAGACCCATTCAAGATTGACGCAGACAGGAAAGGTCTCTCTTATGAGGTATCTCGACACGATGGCCTGCCCAAGTTTGTTCATGGGGATGCGCGCCGCGTAAGGCAGGCCCTATCTAACGTTACCGCGAACGCGGTCAAACACACCGAGACAGGCTCCGTCAAAATCAACATTCAAATTACGGAACTAGAGGAGAAACAAGCCACCATTGAATTCGAAGTCATCGACACGGGTTCAGGAATGACTTCTCGCCAGTTGGATGCTCTTTTTCGAGACTTGGAACAGGTTAGCGCAACGATGTCTAACCAAGGAGACTCACCCAACGAACCAGAGGCCTCCCATCCATCGAAAACGCTTGGTCTTGGCTTGGCTGTTGTCGGTAGGATTGTCCGCAACATGAATGGACAGCTCAGGTTGACGTCTGAAGTTGGGAAAGGCTCCCGGTTCATCATCCAGCTCCAGTTTCAACTGCCTGATAGCGAGCTTGATTCTTCCAGATCGGAAGGATCAGTAGGGCATACTGTTAGACGAGCCTCGCAACGCGACTCTCAGCCGCCGGAAGGGGAGATCACTCTCGTGCACAGGGGATCAGGGTCTACCGTCCCTACATTGAGAGACATGAGCATTGGCAGTGGCAGTCGTCGTAGCGGCAGCCAAGGTAGCCGTGGCAGCCACGAAAGCGGCAAAAGTGATGCAGACCGTCTTATTGATGCAATACAAACGCCTCTGTCCGGAGGAAACAAGGAAATCGAGTTTTCAACCCCCAAGCGACACTCGAAGGGCAGCGGCAGCCTATCTGGCTCCTTGTCCGGTCTATCGGCTGGTCGTGCGTCACCCGAAGAGCCTCGGCAGGGCAGCTTGGCCTCGCAATCGCGTTCTGAAGTGGGTTCGATGCCGGTGAAGGATTCCAAGACCCCCATCAAGGCTGTCAAGATACCCGATGAGTACGAAGCTCAGTCACAAATCTCCAGTCCAGCACGGCCGACCGGGAGGCTCGTTCGGACAGGCAGTCAATTCGGACGGATACGAAATAACAGCATCGCACAAGAGATTCCCTTGAAGGCTCTTATAGCAGAAGATGACCCTATCAACCTCAAGATTTTGAGAAAACGGCTGGAGCGCGTTGGCCACACTGTTACCCACGCTGTCAACGGCGAGGACTGCGCCGCCCTCTTCAAATCTAGTGCTTCAGGAGTAGACGTGATTCTTATGGATATGCAGGTACGTTTTCTGGGTTTCAAGTTGGATGTGTGTGTGCTAATTATAAAAGATGCCCATCGTAGATGGATTGACGAGCACGAAGATGATTCGCTCGATGGAAAAGGAATCAGAGCAAGAAGGTCATTCAGACATGGCCACACGCAATGGAAGGGTGCCGATTATTGCGGTCTCTGCGTCTTTGGTCGAAAAGGAGCGCCAGACCTATATCGATGCTGGCTTCGACGGCTGGATTTTGAAGCCGATCGACTTTAAGCGGCTGAGTGTGTTAATGGGGGGCATCCGTGATGATGAGGCTCGGAACTCGAGCGTATACGCTCCAGGACAATGGGAATCAGGTGGCTGGTTCTCCAGCCGGTCGCCGGCTGAGGCACAAAGCGGTTCATGACACCGTAACGAACATACTTTTTGGACATGACAATTTAATTCATGACGAATGGAATCATAGAGAACGATGCCGAGGTACAATACCACAAACACGGGCAAGAAAAAGTCAGGGGCCAACGGCGTCTTTTTTTGTTTTGGATGGATGCATTTTGATTCTTTGCTGGAGTCTTTTTCTTTTCTTTTCCCTTTTTTTTTTTTTTTTTTTTGGATGGCGGCGGTGTGATCCACGGTTGAGGCGGACTTGTTTTGTTATTCCTGAAATGTTTAATATCTTTTCTGCAAAGCGCCGGAAGCATCAGAACTATGCATGGGTCACGCATATATATACATACACGATTCAATGGGGGGTTGCATTGCTTTTATTCCCATATCCAATTTGCGGGGCGAATTGATGCAATACATGCAAGGAATGCTGGAAGAATACGATCATTCCAGGTTGTGTTGTCCTTTGATGTACTAGTTTAATCCAAATACACGAAGAGATTATTTATCTAGGGGCGATGAAAAACAAGGAATACGTTTGCAACGGCAATTCTCACAAAGTGCACCAATATCAGTCACAGGGATGAAGTTCTTCAAGGGATACAACATTGTGTCTATGGAAGCGACGGTGCATGATGAGAAAACATGGAGGATGATGCATGCATATTGCAGGATGCCCTTTACCCACATCTAGAGAAAAAGAAAGAAAAAGAAAACCGAGATTGTGACCCCATCCGATATAAAAAAAAAAGAGAAAAGAAAAGAAACAGGAAAAACTGGCTTTGAAGATATCCGCGTGATTCTATGCCGTCGTGTACTTTACGTATTCTCCTCCTTCACATTGTGCTGACCGACAATGGAGAGGAACACCTGATCCAGGCCCGTCGGCGCCACGCTATAGTTGCTGATGCCAAGTCGCTCGCTGTTCTCCTCGAGCAGTACGACGAGGCTGCCGACAGCCGACTCGCTCAAGTTGGGCGTCTTCGTGGGAGCGTCGTCATTTTCGCTGGGCATCTGTTGCTTTTCTGACGACTCGCTCAAGTTGGGCGTCGTCGTGGGACTGTCGTCTTTTCCGCTGTGATTTTGTTGCTGTTCTGGCGACTCGCTTGCGTTGGGCGTCGTCGTGGGACTGTCGTCTTTTTCGCTGAGAATTTTTTGCTTTTCTGACGACTCGCTTGCGTTGGGAGCCGTCGCGGGACTGTTGTCCTTTTCGTTGTGACTCTCTTGCTGTTCTGACGACTCGCTTACGTTGGGAGCCGTCGCGGGACTGTCGTCGACTTTTTCGCTCTCAGCATGTTGCTGTTCTGATGACTCGGTCACGTCCGCCTTATCCTCTAGGAGGGGAATGGGGCCTGTGGAGGATGCGCTTCCAAGGTTGAGGTCGCGCGCCCGGACTGTGAAGCGTAGCTGACCGTGGTACGTGTTGTGGTTGATGTCGGCGGACGGCAAGCGCTCGCGGATCCAGGCGATGATGGAGCGCATCTCGTCGTCCGAGGTGCGGGGCGCCGAGGCGGCGACGAGGTGGACGTGGACGAGATCGCCGAAGCGGTGACGGAGCTCGTCGGGGGTGCCGAGGGCAAGGAGACGGCGGGCCAGAATAGCGGCGCGGCCGGCGAGGGCGTCGGCCTCCTCCATAGAATGCGTGGTGAGGAGGATGGAGCGGCCGGCGCCGGCGCCGGCAAGGGTGCGCCACATGATGCGTTTAGCGGCGGCGTCGAGACCGGACGAGGGCTCGTCGAGTAGCAAGACGGCGGGGTTGCCCATGAGGGCAATGCCCAGGCCTAGCTTACGCTTGTTACCGCCGGACAGCGTGTGCGCCATACGACCAGCGAAGGCGTCTAGTCCGACCGCAGTGAGCACAGTAGCGACATTGTGACGCGAGTCGGCGACGCCGCGCACGCGCGAGTAAAACTCGAGGTGCTCCCGCACCGTCATGTGGTCGAGAGCGTCGACCTGTGGGCATACGCCAAGGTGCGTGCGTGCGAGCGTCAAGTTCTTGGTGACGGAGACGTCCTCGATGAAGACATCACCGCCGAAGCGCGGGCTGGGCTTCAGGTCGCCGCGGATGACGGAGATGGTGGTCGACTTTCCGGCGCCGTTGGGGCCAAGCAGCGCAAAGACCTCGCCGCGCCGGATACCGAAGCTAACGTTGTCGACTGCGGTATTCTTTCGGAAGGTCTTGGTCAGGTGCGAGACGCGCAGGCCGTCGCCGCTCGCCCCAGTGCCGTTGACGCGCTCCTGCTCGTCAAGGACGTCCTGGTCCACGGCTTCGGGGTCCTGGGGCGCTTGGGCGCGGGTGAAGATGCGATGCAGCCACGAAAAGGGCGAGCCGCCATCCAGCCACAGCAGTACGACGAACAGGAGGATGGACTGCACGGTCAGAAAGAGGATGGGACCGCCATAGTAGAGCAAGCCGTGTGGGTTCGGGGAGAGGACGTTGCCATCGCAGGCCGTGGAGAAGAGGTTGGCGGCGATGAAGACGGCGCGCATAGCCGAGGTGATCGGGGAAAATGTGGCGAAGATGAAGTATGTGAGGCGCAGCGTCTTGTCAATGATGGCCACGTCGAGAAACGTCAAGATGCAGACATAGGTGATGAGGTATCCCACCATGAAGACGGCTTGCGAAACAGCAGACCAGGCGAACGCGGCCAGCTGCGACTTGGTGAAGAGCGAGATGACGTAGGAGAGGACGATGGAACACAGGCCGTACAGGAGCAGGATAACGAAGATGTAGCCAATGTTGTACCACACATTCGTCAACGAGGCCCAGATGGCGGTGACGATGGCAGAGCTGACGAGAATGAAGAGAAAGTCAAACGCGATGTAGGCCAGCCAGAGGGGCAGTGGCCGCACGCCGTTGGAGTACTGCAAGGCTCGGACAAATCGGCGGCGCTCAGTACTCGGATACAGGGCGAAGAAGGCGGGGTAGATGGCAAAGGCGATGCCCATGTAGATGACCAGGTTGAGGGCGTTGCCGATGCCAGGACGAAACGGGATGTCGAAGCCTGACCAGTCCGTCGCGATGGAGGTGTTTGTCTGGAGAACGTCGATGAGTTGTTGCGAAAGAATGGAGCTGGTGATGAACACATTTGCTGCCCAGGCGAATGTTGCATTGCTAGTCTCGTCGCCCAGCCAGAATCCCATGGTCACATTTGCGGGATTGCTCTTTATGTAGTTGGTATAGTTGTCAAAGGTGTCGACCAGCTTGAGGCTGTTGATAAGGCTGGCCCCGGCGGACGCGCCATTCGTAGATCCTGCCAGGATGGGCTGGAACAGCCTCGCCAGATTGGCCGTGGACACCTTGGATGGTGGTCCTGCGAGGAAGGTGAGCTGACCCTGGCCGTCGTTCATGGTTAGGACCTGGCTGAATGCGTCTTCGGTGCCGTAGTCGGATGCCTGATCACCAGCTGCACAGCCCGGCAGGGTTGAGTTGGCAACAAAGAGGCTCGTTAGGCCCGCAGCGAGGATGGGAATGAGGAAAGCAATCGCAAACATCTGCCAGTTGCGCTTCAGAATGGTAATGCGCTTGCAAAACAGGATAGCAGTCTGTTGCAGCTGGCCGACTGGTTTTCCGTCAATGAGCTGCAAGCTCTGCGTCGGCTGCTCGCTTTGCGACGTGTCATCTGTGTCGCGCGTCTGTTCTGCCGATTTCTGCCCGGCTGAGAAGGCTTCTTCATCCCCGATCTCCTCCGCCAATTGCAGGAAGACATCCTCGATTGTAGGACCGGAGAAACGGTAGCCAGGGATCTGATCGCTTTCTAGTTTCTTGATCACCGAGGCGGCAAGTGCAGAGGAAGGGGCGACATAGGTGACCTGATCAAACGCATCCTTTCTCCTGACGCCCTCCACGCTGGGTAGCAATTTCGTCGTGGCAGTCTTGTGGACATTGACACGATAGCCGCCACCAAAGCAATCCTTGAGCTCGACAGAGGAGCCCTGCGCTCGTAGAGTTCCCTTGGACAGTATGGCAATATGATCAGCAAGCAGATCAGCTTCGTCGAGAAAGTGGGTGGTCAGGATCATGGTGCGCTTCCCGCGCTCGGCGAGAAGAATATCCCACAGCTTTCGGCGAGACAAAGGGTCGATGCCACTGCTGACTTCGTCAACACAACAGACGGTACTGCCGCCGGTCAACATCATGCCCAGCTGAAGCTTTCGTTTTTGACCACCAGACAGTGTTTTGGCGAGAGCCTTGCGCTTAGGCCAGAGATCGATTGCTTCAATCAGCTCGTCAATCTCCTCCTTGCTAGCGTGGTTCTTGGGCGCCTTCAGTCGGTTAAAGGTGTAAATGTGTTCTTCAACACTGACGTCGCCCCAGAGCACGTTCTTTTGCGGCGCAATTCCCAGTCCGCCGGTTCCATCAATGGTAATGGAACCGCTTGTAAGCTTGTGAAGACCGGCAATGGCATCCAAAGTGGTGCTCTTACCACTGCCATTGGCTCCGAGAAGACAGACGATCTGGCCGCGGCGGGCGTTGAGACTCAACTTGTCCACCGCAAGTACGGGCTGGGCGGCCTTTTTAGATTTCCAAGCAAAGGCAAGGATGCGAGAAAAGATGCCCGGCTGGTAAATCTTGCTAAAATCATGCAGCTGCACAGCATCGTCTGGCATCGAGGTAGCGTCATTGGTTACAATCCGCCCTTTGCTTGAGGTGCCGTGCAAGACGTACTCGGAAACGACTCCGATGAACGCATAGACGAAGATCTGGACGACGAGCATGGTCCAGAAAAAGAGGCCCGGCAAATGAAAGGAGGCTTCAGCTGAGCTGGACGTGAGGCTGGCCGCGTGGCCATATCTTTCGAACCAAGACATGTTGACAATCGCATAGACGTAGGCGCAGGGCGCGAAGAAGACGGAGAGGAAAGCAACCGTTCCGGTGTGAGGTCTGGTAAGCGCCTGAGCGAGAATGCCAAGAAGCATCATGGACAGCAACGAGGTGATGCCGCTGAGCTGGGCTTTCTTGAAGAAGGAGGCGATCATGATGGACATGGAGGCGAGAGCGAGGCCTGCAAGAAGATGAAGAACGAGCACAATCATGACGTTCGTGTGGCTGTAGACACCGTAGCGGAGGGCGATGGAGCCAAGGATCCAGGCAGGGGCGTAGATGAGACAGAATGACCAATGGTGGGCGGCAAGTCTTGTAATAATGGCCGTCCAAGGGTTACGGGCAGGCATCATGGCGTCCATGAGCTGGGACATGCCTGATTCTCTCTCATTGGCCACGAAGCCCGTCAAGTGATAGGAGATGCCGAGGATGCAAGACATTAGAGCGACACCCATAAAGTTGATGATGGCACGGTGATACAATCGGCGCGTCTGGGCAACGCGCTCCTCGCTGGTGAGGGTTGTAAAGGTCTTCTCTTGAATATTGGCAAGAGGGTCCTGCTGGCTGGGGTCTGAAATCTTGGTAATGGCCTTGTCGACCATGTGCTGGGTAGGAATCAAGTATACCTGCTCAACATTATCACCTTTGTTGACATAGATCTTGAGGGGCTCTTCGTAGAAGGAGGCGTCCGTGCGAATGGTGTAGTTCCAAATGCCGCCGGTGCCCTCGTCGGGGGATGAGCGGAAGACGACGGCGCCGAAGCAGCCCGTCACGCCGCGGAGCGAGCTGGGACACTCGGTGACGATGTCCTTCTCGTTGGCGAGGCGGAGGATGGAGATGTCGGCGCTCGCATTCCGCACGGTGCCGGCGACGTCGTCGAGGACCTTGTCGATGCTACCGCCGGCAAGCCCGCTGTTGACGAGGAGGAACTTGGTACGACCGGCGCCGATGCCGTGCTGAAAGGCTTCTTTGAGTGGCATGAGGGACCGGACGTCGCCGATGCCAAAGTTGGCGGGCGGGACGAAGATGTTGCGGGCGAGGCTGAAGAAGGCGGAGAGCACGGTGGGTACGACGAGGGCCATGATGCCAACGACGATGTAGTGGCGGAGGATGAGGGTGCGCAGGTTCTTGCGCATCAGCGTCCATGTCTGAGGCATGACGGCCATGGCTGCAGAGGTGGCGCGCCAAAGGGCGGCGACGATGATGCCGGATGCTCGGAAGATGGGTGTGTTGCGGGAGAGGGAGTAAGCCGGTGGCGGCGGCACACGAGCCGGGCCGCTCGAGGATCGTCGGGCGATCTGACGGTGCTTGGAGGTTTGGAGGAGGTGGTGGTGGTCGTGGTGGTGGTCGTGATATCAAATCAATGCGACAAAGAGTGGCATGAATGAATGCGAGCTGGCGGGATATCAGAGCATGACAAGTCGTAACAGAATACAAGACCAAGAAGGGAAGAAAGAAAGAAAGAAAGGAGAGACAGAGCAAACGTCAATGACGAGGCAGAAAAAAAGGACAAGAAGATGGAGAATGGAACAAAATGGCGGCCAAAGTAGGGCGGCGTTTGCTTGTACGGCCTCGCGGGATCGCAGCGTTCGGAAGCCGAGTTATAGAGTGAGGTGAGGTGAGGTAGGTGGGTGAGATCTGTAGGCTGCAGCTCCGCCAGGAACAAGCCAAGTCGGGAAATGGCGAGCGAAGTGCAAGGGATTCGGCAGGGAAGGCTACCGGAAAATTGGCAAAGGATCAAGTATCCTTTTTGTATAGAGAGAAATTTATCGAGAGCGCACGAGATGATTTTGGTGGCAACAGATGAACCTGGTGGCAGCAGCCAAGGCAGGCACTAAAAAAAGATTCCAGGCCAACAACACGATATATACCTACGTAGGTAGGTAGGCAGGGTTGGTTGGTTGACGACCAGCGCAACTTTGATGTTGCCAATGACCTTGCCAAATCGCCGCTAATCACTGAAGATATCGGTCTAGTTCCTGCTAAAAGGCACTAATCTTCACGGCCGGGTGCCGAATGGAAACAAGCCCAAGGCGCCCCGGGGGTTCTGCAGACAAGGTGATGACGCAACGCCAGCCAGTCCAGCCGCGTCGACAGATCGGCGGGGAGGAGACTCTTTGGCGAGTTCCATCAAGATTCGGTATGGAGAGGGTTTCGCGATCCCAGGCTCGGGCAGTTTTGGGGTCACCTCGTCGTCGGCAGCGAGCAAGAAAGAACAAGTCGTAACTCGCCTCGTCCTCCTCCCAAGGCGCAGGTCAGGTCAGGTCAGGTCAGCCATCTTGGCGGGCCGGCCCTGGCCCAAGGAAAACAAATCTTGATGCATCCTACGACGCAGCCTTTTTTCTTTTCTTGACCCAACTTGTCCGAGCAAATCTGCTTCATCGTCGAGTCCGAGCAAGACCAACCAGGTCGTTCAACAAGCAGCCGCCTGCAGCCTGATTGTACGTACCTATATATCCTGCCACATGTCTCAACATCAGCCATGTCTCTCCCTGCAGCCCCCCCCCTGTCTTGTCTTCTTCGACACATCAGGACAAATAACAATAACACGAAAGTACTGTAAATTGTCCAAAAATAACAACATAGCTTGTTCACTCCAGCCCCACATCGGAAACAATGCCGTGTCTTCAATGGCCGCGCCATATTATTAGATTCTTCGCTAGCATCCATCAAGCTTCGGTTCGGTCGGTCACGTCAACTTGCCCGACCTCCGATAAGATAAGCTGCAGCCTTGCTGTGTTGCGCGATGCTACCCTAAACTTATATGCAACATTGACAGTGCCAATCGTACAGGACGGATGCGAATCAGACAAGACATATGCAAATCCTGCAAAACACATGCAAATCGCAGAATAGTCACAAACACCAATCGGGTAGTTTATCAACCTCGCCAACTCGCGAATGCCTCGTCCATTACACTTGCACTCCAACTTCTAGTAAAACAGAGAACCTGCACCATCCAAAACAACCTCCCCGGTCGAGAACGAAAGTACACAAAATTATCCATACCTCAAAGTAAATCAATACATCGTGTATTTGTATATTACACACCAAAACATTTCATAAATCGTCACAAACCACCACGCCACTCCTAATCTACAATAAACCCGCCACCATACTCGTCCGCATCATCCCCTCCATCCACAACCATATCAAACTCCTCCGTCTCATCACTCTCCCCGTCCTCCCCTTCATCCCCTTCCTCCACACCCCCCTTGTCCGCCTCCTCCAGTAACCTATCGACCTCCTCATCCGCCTCCCTCCTCTCCGTCTCATCCACGCCCGCCCAAACACGCTCCCGGATCCTCAGCCCCGTCAGCAACCTCCTCCACCACCGCCTCACCACCAAGGCTCGCGCCTCCTCCTCCGCCGTGCGCTCCGCCTCCTCCAGCCCGGAAATCACCGCCTCCACCGCGGCCGCGTGCTCCGCGGCCACCACTGCGCCGCGCAGCACCGCCGTGCCCTGCCGGCCTTGAAACGCGAACCCCGTCAGCGCCGGCGCGTAGTCGACCCCCAGCACCCGCGCCGCCCGCGCCGCCAACTCGTGCTCCACGTGCGCGCCGCCGCGAGGCACCATGCTCGGCACGTACACCTCGACGTTGCCAAACTTGTTCTTGGGCACGCGCCCGTCGCGCACCGGCTCCGGCTCGTACAGCTCCGTCTGGTCCTCCGTGTAGATGGGCACGCCCGCCGCATCCTCCTCCTCTTCGCGGCGGCGGCGCTGGTCGTCGGCGTCGTTTTCGAACCTTGACCTGGGCCGCTTCGCCTTTGGCAGCCACTTGGCCGGAATCTCGTTCGGTCGCACCTCGCGCCCCAGGCGGAACCACTTGTCTGCGCTCCGGGCGACGCGCACGTCCCGCCGTCGATAAATCTTCTCCAGCGGGCCCTTGCTGCCGGAGCTCACCGTCCCAGACGGCGTTGCCGTCGGTATCAGCACCTCGTGCCTCCGCAGGTGCCGCAATAGCGCGAATACAGGGTGATCCTTAAAGTCTTGCACGTTCCGCGGCATCGGCTCCCGCGCCTCCACGCCCGCGAGCTCCGCGTCCTCAATCTGGTCCAGGTTTGTTCTGTGCTGCCGCCGAAACGACCGCATCACCGTCCGCCACCAGTTGTTGCTAGCGACATTTGCCGCTGCATCGACGCGCATACGTCTCGTCTTGGCTGCGTACGCCTTGGCATACCGCACGGTCACGTCGCGCGCCGTGCCGTCCTCGTCAAACGCAACGACATAGCTCATGCAGTTTTCCTTGTCTGTAACCGGCGGCTCCAGAGACTTGGGTTTCCAAAACGTATGCGTAACCACCGGGTCCGCTGGCTGCCACTTTTGATGACCCGTGTCCAGCACCTCCACCCAGTAGACGGGATATGCAGACTCGCGGAGCCGCACCGGCGCAGCAAAGCTCTTTTGCGGCTTTGTGGGCGATGGTGATGGCAGCGGCTCGAAGTTGCGACTCGCAGCATTTGGGTGTCCCAGCCGCCGTCGCACAGACGGCCCAGCAGGGCTGGTCGGCACTGCCGCCGCCGCCATCTCCTTGTACTGCGCTACCTGGGAGCGCACCTCGTCCTCCCGTCGCATCCTAGCCGTCTGGCTCGTCGGCGCCGGTATTTCTGCCACCTTGGGCAGCGTCGGGGCCCCGTTGCCAAGTGTCAGCGGCTGGAGCGAGCATACGAGCCTAGCCCGGACGCCCACACCTCGCAGTAGCGCACAGTACAACTGCGCTCCTACGTCACGCGAGCCCTGCATGGTTGCAGCCGCGCGCCGAAAGTCTTGCCGGTCGGCGCATGCCTCCAGGTGGTCCGGAAGGCGGTACCGGTCCAGCTGTGCCGCGTCCTCGGCCCAGCGCGCGCGCCGCAACCCCCGCTCCGTCACCTCAAACTTGGCGCGCCACGCGTCGCCCACCTGCCTGAGGCCCGTCTTTAGACTTTCGGCTTGGCCAAACTGCGGAAGGTGCGAGCCGGGTGTAAGGTAGTCGGCCATCTTGTCGCTGACGAGGACCCGTAGAGTCTCCTGTACCTGCTCGTCGTTACACCAGTGATTTCGTCGCGCGACGTGCGAGAGTAGGCATAGTAGGTGCATTTTGTGCACATCGAGTCGCCGGTCTCGCTCTTCCTTGGTGATGGGCTTGCGACGGTCGGTATTGCGCTTTGTGGATGCATTCGCGGCCTGCTGAGCTGTTAGGTTCAGCTCAAGATCTTTCGATGCAGGCTCGATCGCCGACGAGGAGGCAGCCGAGCTCTGATCTAGCGCAGCCGCCAAATCAACGTCTTCGAATATCACGTCTTCTTCCTCTTCGTCGCTGTCGTCTTCGGAATCGCGCTCGATGGTTTGCACCTGCGCGGGCGGTAGAGGGATGTCCTGAAACTCGATTTCCTCATCTTCGTCATCGTCATTATCATCATCGTCGTCGTTGTCGAGAGGTTGCTCTTGGGTAATCGTAGTCGTAGTCGTCGTTGCCGTTGCAATCGCGGCCACTTCATTTGCTGCTTGTTGCTCGTGATTGCGTTTTTGTCGGCCAGAACGCCGTCTTTTCGTCGGTCGTTCGTCATTGATGCTGTCTCGGGATGCAGAACCTTGCACTCCAGCTTCAGCAAGCATCTCCTCATAAATGCTCGCCCCGCTGGTAGTAGGGGTGGCATTGCTGCTTCCTCGGCTTCCAGCTGCGTTTGATCGCCGCTTTTTTCCGACCATCTCTACATGTTTGAGCTGCCCGGAAGGCTGTAGGCCGCAGATGCGCGTTATCTGCCGAAATTGGGGTTTGTTGCAAGTTACGGCAGTCGAAACTGTGCCACTCGATTATGGGTTATGCTGATCAATACATTTGGTGCACTGCTGGGCGCCCCACCTATTCGGAGGTCAAGCTCCTGGCCCAATTGTAAATCAGGGAAGCAATATTTTAAATGCTCTATATTCAGTAGATCGTCATATGCATGAGAAATGTGCAACTAAAAATATTATAAAGATGGTGAGATTAGAAACAAAGAGATAACAGAAAAAAAATAGGATTAGTTGTATTGACAAATTGTCATTCAAGAACTGTCTAGCTCAACTGGAAATTGACTAGCATGAAATGGTGTTGCAAAGCACAACATTAACGGCACGCGCCGCGTGGAAATCAACAGAAGCCGTTAACATGGCAAAGGGAATAGAAAAGACGACAAAAGACATCAGAAACATAACGAAGTGCAAAGAGAAACTCTCGCTATCAAATTTAGTCCTTACTTTGTGAGCCAACCAAGATAGTCGGCAACAATCAAGGTCACCATGCTGAAAGCAAGTCATCGTTAGGGAACAGAATAAAAGGCTTTGGGTGTAGGGTAACTTACGCATGGGGTGCAATGCGGACGTAGTATGTTCCAAACCCGCGGTAGAATCGTAGGAGGCCTTCCTGCTTAGCCACCTTGGTAAAACAGTCCTTCATGCTCTTGTACGGTAGCTTGCCATCAGGTCCCTTTTGCTGCTTTTGAAGGCGTGTTTTGACAAAGTCAAAAGGAAGACTGAAAAAAGAAGCAAAGAAGCCCGCCGTAGCACTGGCAGTGAGAGTCTGGACTCGAGGAGAGAGATCGGTGTTCTGCTTCAGCTGAGCCTTGGCTTCGCTGAAGAAGGCGAGCTGGCCAAAGTTGAGGGCCATGGCTCTGGCAACAGTCGGGGCAGCGCCAGCCCAGAGCGCGCCTATGCCTTCACTTTTGGCGATAGACGACAGGGCATCAATGACGGACTTGTAATTTTTGCGCTCGGCAAGCGGCTTGAGGCCGTCGCTCTGCATGCGGATGAGAGCAAGATCTGCTGGGTTGCCAATCATGGCAGCCAGACCACCAGCAGTGAGACCAGCAGTGGCACGCTCTTTGAACCCAACACTCCGGCCTTCGGCTTTGGCTCGGGAGCTGAGAGACCCCATAAAAGTATCGAAGAAGCCCAGGCGAGCGGTGGTATAGACAGCCTGGCGCAACAGACCAGCTGACAAACCAGTGTACAGATCGGCAAATCTACCATTGGCGACAATTTGACGCGCAACAGCGATTGGGCTAGGTTTTGGGCCAGATGCGGTACCTTCACCAGCTAGCTGGATGCGTACCTTGACCATGTCGACTGGTTGGATGACGGTGGTAGCGACCATGCCACTAATACCGCCATTGATGAATGGGAGAGCGGCGACCATGTAGGGAGTGTGAATGAACTTCGAAAGGCGGGCAACAGTATCACTCTTCATTATTTCAGAGGTCCTCGTCCGGGCGGACTCGGCCGCTTGCTTCAAAGGCCCGGTGGTCATGTTGAGTGTAGTGTTGGACGAGGGCTCTGAAGAAGAAGATGATGATGAGAGCGGTGGATATGAAGGAGTCTGCATGTTTAAACGTTGTTAGTGGCCAATAGGAAGGGTGAATGCGATACAGCAATATCAAGGCGCAACAGAAGGGAGGAACATCCAGGCTATAAGCACAAACATGAGACGAAATGTGCCGGACACGACCGGGCCGTCAGAGACCCTGGACATGACGGCGGCGTCTCGAGACTGGTTAGAAAGCCGTATTTGGCCGCCGATACGGTGGCAGAGTGGCTGAGGGTTGCCGAAACGGAGGCGGTTCGAGAGTCAACAAGTAGTAGCCAAGTAAGGGCACCCATGCTCATTCGATGCGGCTCTCATTGACAACCCATGTGTAATGTGGATTCGTGATGGGCCCGCCCGCCGGCAGCAATCGGAGCAGGGAGTAGGCGAGGCGGGTCGGACATATAAGATAAAGCTTACCTCACAGAATTACGGATAGGGGAGCGGGACTCAGCAAATCGTAGTGCTGCGGGAGACCTAGATGAATGGGTGAACAGAGCAGCTGTCAGCCTTCTGCAGTCATGTACGAAGACGAGGCCCGGACACGTGCGGCCAGCCGGCGACGGCGGCGCTGGCAAGGTAGCCCAAGGTGAGACGGGACGGTAACGAGACAAGGAGCAGCCCCGATGCAGTGGGGCGCTCCAAGATGAAGGTGGATGGATGGGATCGGTTCAGACATACTTGTAAGTGATCTCGAGAGCAATCAGGATGCTTTCCTTGAACTGGATGACAAGTCTGCGCAGACGGGATTTTTTTCGTTGTTTTTGTTTGGCGCCACAAGCTGCCGCCGGAATAGGCACAGGAAAGACTGGCTGGCCGGCTGTCGGTCTGTTTGTCTGGTCGAGTTGAGCGTCTAACAAGTGGGAAACTCTAATACGGCGCGTCGAGTGTAGTCAGGTCAATCGAAGCAAGCCAGGCTGAAAGAGGTCGACTCGACGAGCTATTGCGGCGACAAGCTGGCAAAACGACGAACGGACGAATTCTATCAAGAAATCAAGTCTAGAAATCGGGTGTTGATAAATCTAGGTTTCAAGATTCAAGGGAAAGAAGAGAAGGAGGGGTTGCGAGTGAGGAGAAGCAGGCGCGTGCCAGCTGTTTGACGGACAAGGTACGCATTTGGAGAGAGCTGATGCCGAACCACCGTCACGCACCGCCCATTCGGAACCCCTCACTTGATGAAAGAGGCGGGAAGCGAGGCGAGGCAGTAGATAGTACATGGTCGATACATGGGTGAAGCCAAACACGGGCGGACGAGCGACTAGCCAGTCACCTGTCGTGGATTATCAGTTTGAAGATGGTGTGGAGGGAAGAGGAGGCGGAGGAGCCAAAGGTGGAGGGTGGGTAAAGGGTGGAGGAGATGGTGGCAGCCACATCACTGGGTTGCACTGGACTGCACTAGACTGCACTGGACTTGCACTGGATTTGCCCTGAACTTCACTGGTGCAAGGCCAAAGCCAGCCCAGCCAGCTTCCAGCCCAGTCCCCGCCCTTTGCACACTGCGGGGTTGAGAATGGACGAGACAAAAGATCAACATGGTCATGGTGAATATACGTACGTTGTGCAGGAGGCAAGCTAAATAGCTGCCTACCTAGTCGATAACACAGGACGCTTGCCTGTACGTGTACCGCACAAACACATCATCTTTTCCCCTTGTCTTTGAGCATCACTGCAGCCTCCTTCTACATGGCTAGTGTTCTCTCGCAAACACACCCACAACCCCAACGGTCACCTCCATCCTATATGTCCTCACCCTTCGGCTCATTACACGTTCGCAGCGGGATTATCAGGCACCGGATATATGGCATCAAGTATCGCAACGCTCCCGCGGGTTTTGCCGGGGCTGCTGGAACGACAATACATGATACATGACCCCTCCCTCTTCCGCATGGGTGCACTGGGACCCCGGCTCCCCAGTTCAAGTAACCGGCCGGAGCACGGAGATTTTGTGCCGAAAACTTGTCAAGTACATTACGAAATGCATGCACGGGCTGTCACTATGTTGAATTGCCAACGGCGTCATTGGCAGCCTGGATGGGCTTCTTTATCAAGGTATGGACGTACATGGATTCATTCTAGGCCGGGTTCGGCCAAGTACCAAGGCCAAGTTTGGGATACATCAGTGGTACAGACGATACCACCAGCCACGACATGTGCAATGTGCATGACAAGATCCTTTGCTCTCTTTATTATGAGGCACGTATAGAACGTCTCCGTGCGGAGCATAATTTCCCCAGAGAGTGGCCTTTCTGCCCAGCCGACCGTCAGCATTCACATTGCACAGGCACAAGGTTGTCGAGGCGAGGAAGTACTTCCCGCCAGCCAAATACGCGAGATTGACGATTGACAGGTCTGATTGCAGCAAAGCAAAAGCCATCCTCTGCCGTGCGACTCGGGCGACCCCCATACCATAGTCGTGCGGGGAGCTACAATTACTTTGCCCATAGCTAATGACTGACGCATTCTAGGCCATCCATTCAGCACCTAGTGCAAGGAATGCAAGGCTGGGAGAAGCTATGGACATGGAGCATTGGCGTGACCGTGCCTAGCTCTGATGCAAGTACGATTCGTACTTATTTAGTCAATACTCTAGGTGCAGCTGAAGTAGAGCTAGAGGCACAATAGTATCTGTGCCTGAACTCTCTAGATGCCACGTCTTCTCCGTCAGGCCCCGAGCTACAACACATCGATGTTGGTGTTAGTTAGACTCAACGCCGAACTCGGCCAGCATCGCTCGGCTCCGAGATGAAAATTCAGTCGCCGACTTGAAAGCGGCAGAGAGAGAGCCATATTTCGGTTTCTCTCAACCTTGTCCTCGCACGACCTTTGTGGCTTGACGCCTACGCGACCCTGCCAAGCTTAGACACGGCGTGTATCGGAAAAAGTCGCTATCCAATGTTGATCGGCTGAAGTTGCTGAGAGACTCTATCAGTCTAGGAGAATATTGTATTCGTCGTCATTTCGACTCATGTTGAATATGGCGGATGAATACGAATACGTAATCTGCCTCATTGAGAGCCTCAAAGCATGGGTCATAAGAATTACTAGCAACCAGATTAAACCCCTCCAGACCGCGATGGAGTTACAATATCAGGTTTCCTGCTGTCATCGAAACAGCTTCCAGCCGCTTTCGGTGCGCTTTGAACAGCGCCTCTGAGTACGGATATAAACGCTACATGATTTCGAAACAGGCAGGCTTGATCATCTGTTCGACCGGGGGGATGGGGGGGG
>MWMN01000012.1:43013-58624 GCA_002968875.1 Cordyceps cicadae | reverse complement strand
GTATGCTCATTTTAGGTAGCCCTAGGGCCGCGAAATTGCCACTGGGAAGATGCAGCAGTGTCAGTAAATTTGATGTACCGTATTCTACATGAAGTGATCAAGCAGACAATTGCAGTACCGTGCACTGGACTGCTTCCTGCTAATCCCAAATCTAGCACCTTTGGTATCCAAACCCTGTGACTTCATTAACGCAACAAGAAGTTGTATGAGAATGGCTTGGTATTAGTGATTTTGGACCTCCTTTTTAGACAGGAGAAGCTTGGGCCTCAAAATAGAACTCGGGACAAGCAAGCGAAAACAAGTATGTATGTAGCATCAGGCAAGACAAGACGAAACCCTTACCCACGTCTTGGCCCCGTGCTCATTCTTTTGCTCTAGGGTATCACCGACTTACATCCGCTGTAACTTGGTGCCTATCAGCCACGATCAGATTCTACGGTGCCCCACACGCAAGCTCTATATATCGCCTAAGAAAAAAAAAACAGGCAGCTTATCGGAGACAAACTGATAAGGATTTTTAAAGCGACAAACGAGGCCAACAACCAAACCGAGACGTTCGAGGAAAAGGATTTCTGAACCTGCTGTTTGCCTCTACGTGAAACATCAACGCTGGCCACATTCCTCAGAATTCGCAATGGCCAAACGCAAGAGGGAGGATGAGCCGTTATCAATGCGGCAGCTCCAAAAGTTCCAGGACGAACTCGCTCGCGCGCTCAAGGCAGCCAAAGGCCATGAACGCCAGCGCATGGCCAAGAAGCAGCGCAATGTTGGCGGTGACTTGGAGGAGAAACAGAAACTCGAGCGAGAAATCAACGTGCTCAAGGTACGTGTGTGGGAGCGAGCTTCCTCGTGCTGTCACCGCCACCTCGCAAGGCTAACCAAGCATACCAGTCATTAGACCTTCACCAGACCGCGCGCGCCCACCTCTACTCATCGCTGCTGAGGATCAAGCGCGTCGCGAACCACCAGGACCTGCCCGAGCTGGTCAAGCGCGGCGTCGCGAAGCCGGACCTGCCCGAGGACGAGCGGGCGGTGCTGCACAAGGTCACAAGCGGCCTGTACAACCACGGCGGGGTGAAGAAGGCCGTCGACGCGGCCGTCGCGTCCGTCTGCGGGGCGCTTGGCATACCGGCACCGGAGAAGGGCGGCAAGGGCAAGCGGAAGGACGCAGAGGAGCCCACGCCACCCGCGGGTCTGGATAAGAGCACGGCCGGCGCTGACGACGACGACGACAACGACGACGATGACGAAGAGACCGATTTCGAGGGCTTTAGTGCCGGAAGTGCCGGAAGTGACGACGACGAGGATACACGGGCGGTAGAGGACCTCGACAGTGACGCGGAAGTTGCTCAAGAAAACGACTTTGATGCCATGGACGGCCTGCTGGGCAGCTCCTCGGACTCTGACGAAGAAGAGGATGAGGAGCGTGCTCGTTTGTGGGAAAAGTACCGCGGCAAGGAAACGGTCAACCTCGACGACATTTCCGTCTCTGGCGGCGACTCGGACCTCGATGACGCAGAAAACGATAGCGAGGACGGCAACGCCGACGGCGGGGAACCACCCGCCAAAACAACCGCGAGAGGCAGGAAGCTGACGTCCCGCGGCGTCTCCCTGTCCCCTTCACCCTCGCCGCCGCCGTCGCCGCCGCCGCGGAAGCGCTCCAAGAAGGCGGAGCGCGCCGCCGCCGCCGCCCGACCTACCAACTCCACCTTCCTGCCGTCGCTCATGGGCGGCTACGTGTCCGGCTCCGAGTCGGCGTCCGACGTCGACGTCGCGCCGCCCAAGAAGCGTCGCGGCCAGATGGCACGGCGCGCCATCTGGGAGCAAAAGTACGGCAGCAAGGCGAAGCACATCCAGGACGGCGCCGGCGGCAAGGGGCGGGGCAAGGGCCGCGACGACGGGTGGGACATGAAGCGCGGTGCCGTGGATGGTTCTGACGGGGGCAGAACGCCGTGGAAGAAGGGCGCCAGGAACCCGTTCGCGACGACGGGTGGTGGTGGTGGTGGCGGTGGTGATGCGGAGGGCGGGCGGGAGTCGAGGCGTCCGCAGCAGCCGGCGAAGCGCGACGACGAGGGGACGTTGCACCCGAGCTGGGAGGCGAGGAAAAAGGCCAAGGAATCGCAAAAGGCGGTCGCCTTTGCGGGAGCCAAAGTTGTCTTCGATTAGCATACTCTCGCGGCATTGTGCGGCTGGCGTTCATAGGAGCCTTGTACAAACTCTTGTATCATGATCAATATTTTGTTACATTTCTTTTACGGTACTCTCACACTGTGTCACCAACAAATTCTCCACGCAGCTGTTTGCCGCCATCAACACAACGGAGGAAACGGCTCCGTCCAGCAGTCGTCCCAGGCCGTGGACCCCGACGCCCAGAAGCGCCGCAGCGTGTCGCGGACGTGGAACGGCAGGTAAAAGTCCATGTCCTGCTTCCACCCCATCAGCACGTACTCGACCAGCGCGCGGTCCTCCTCCGGCCCGTCCGCGAGCGCGGCGCCCGCGACGGGCAGGCACCAGTGCAGCGCCAGCTTGGCCTCGACCAGCGGCATCGCCGCCCGGATCTGCGCCATGAGCTCATCGCGCGCCGCCTCCTTGCCGCGGGCGCTGGCGGTGGGCAGCGGCAGGGTCATGATGCCGTAGAGCCGCACGGCGGCCCGGTAGGCGCGTGCGAGGACGCGCAGCGCCGGCTTGTCGTCGGGCACGCCCCAGGGCTCCGTCCAGGAATCGGCGTCGAAGAGGTTGACCTCGTCGAGGATGGCGCGGGCGAGGGGCCGCAGCGCGGTGGAGGGCTCGCCGTTGGCGAGACGCATGCGCAGCTGGCTGATGCGGTGGATGCAGAGGAAGAGGGCGGTCGGGCAGGGGAGCTCGGAGTAGAACTGGCGGCTGAAGACTTGCCGGAGTTCGTCGAGCGAAAAGTCGTACGCCGGCATGATTTGGTTATTTGGCGGACTTGTCGAATTGACAAGCACGGCGTTGCTGGGATATGGATTGTTATGAGATGATGGCCTTTCAACGGAAGACGCTGGTAAAGAAAGGCAGAGACTCACGTTAGCACCCAGGTGGTTGAGGGAACAGTAAGACCAGTCTTTAAAATACTCGCTAGATTCCACTTCATTTTTATAAAGGCAAGGAAGCCGATGATGTGCGCTCGCCACGACGGCCCTAGGGTATATAGCTGTTGGGAAGTGTCAGATCATGACTTGGGGAACGTTCAATAACTTTCGAGGAAGACCAGGAGCTTCGTACCTCTGCATTTATGAGAGAGAATATTCGTACCAACACAGTAGCCATGCTTTCCGGGGTCGGCTTGTGCTGCTCGATATTCTGGTTGGCGTCTTGGAGGACCTCCAAGGCGTACCGGTGAAACTTGTTCCATTCCCTTCGCGATGCCGGCAGCTCTGACGGGTTTGGCAGCGCGTTCTGGGCACGAGACACACGATTGAGGTACTCGGCGGTGGCATGGATGATGAAGCGCGGGCGGTTGATGTTCTGGATGTTGGCGACAACCATTCTTACCCGCTTATCCGTATCCAGTTTATAGAAAGCGATGGGATGAACCACTTCAAAGTCTGGTGGGAATTCGGTGTTGGTAGAGAAGGATGTATGGTGTTGGAAGCTTTGACGACTTACAGTATTTGGCACATTGTGCAAAGTCGCACTCGAAGGGCTCGAGTGTTTGCGTGCGGAAGGGCTCAATTACTTTAGAGGAGGCGCGTCGTGAAGAGGCTGAGGCTATTTGCAATACTTGAGAAGCATCGGAAGACTGAAGTCGGCCACCGGATTGTCCTTGTCCCTTGACAGCGTGCTGGTGCGATGTTACGAAAGGGTCTTGATAACCCTGGCAGGCCCGCCCACCGGAGATACATTTTTGGCAGGAAGGTTTTCCTTCATCGCACTTGATCCTACGCGCTCTTTGTTGATCACGATGACAAGATGCGCGGCTTGGTCAGCTCGGGTCGACTCAGCTGTGCTCTTCCTGCCCCTGCCTGCTCTTCAACGCAGGGAAAAGGGGAGGACGCGGTCACGTACCGACAGGTCAAGCATCCCGTTCTATTCTTGGGCGCCCATTTCTTCTTGCGAGGCTGCTCAGGAATGACGGAGCGACCCGAGGCCGAGAACTTGGCAAGGTTGGAGGAAGACGCCGGAGACGATGTCGGGGGTGCAATAATAGGGCTCATGGTTTCGGCCGGCCCAATCTTTAGGCGGGCTCGATTTCGGGAGAAAGAGAGAGAGAGAGGTGCTCTTTGTTCCCGTCCACCTTGGTAGTTGAGGCTTCAGCAGCAAGATCGGAAGTTGCTAGATCGAAGCGGCCGGTGGTCTATCAGCCATAGAAAATGAAGGTAGCTCAAGGGAAGAGTGCATGTATTTTTGCAAGACGCAAGATTGTATCGGGTTGCAGATAAACCATGTCAGCCGCTCCCCGCAAGGGAGCTATTTCGCTAATTAACTACTGTCTTAGCTGTCAGCAAAATGGTATTCTCGCCTATATGCGGTCTAACAGCGTTTCTCTTACCTTTTGATGGACAAGATTGTAGCCGGGGATTTTCGGCTTGCATGATGCAATCTCGACTGCCTCTATTATAATTTTGTCTGGTCAACATGCTGTGCTCCGTTTGCAGGTAGCCGACGGTTGCCAGCACTCAAGGCTGGCAGAGCTTTGACAAGATGAACCCTCCGAAACTATTTGCATAATAAAATCTTGACGAAACCAAAGAGAATTCTCCAACAAGAAAATAAGAAGAACGATAAACAAAAAAAGAAAAAACCAGGTTGGACTCGAGCCTGGTTTGTGCGGGGCAAACGAACCGTTCCTGCGTCAAGCCGACTTGCCCTCCCTCGTACATCGTCGGAAGCTCCAGCCTCATCTCCCTCCGAGACATCCATCAGCAATTGCATACTAGATGTGCACTGGGATCCTGCAATTTCAACAACAGCAATACATCGGCACACCAATTTCCTTGCTCGCCGTGACCATGCAATGTCGCACACTGCTTGGTGCCGCTGCCATCTTGGCTATACCTGTTGCTAGCAGCAGCGCCCAGGCTCCCATCAACCCTCGCCCGTCTTCGTCTTCCCCATCGCCGGACCAGAACCCATTCACTTTCCCGTTTGACAAGTACATCCAAGGTCTTCTGGACGAGTGGAAAGTCGCAGGCCTGGCAATCGGCGTCGTTGACTCACAACAATCCTACACCAAGGTCAGTCCATCTCTCTCCTCGCCTGTCATCCTCGCGCGATGCCAACACCCATGCAAACAAGGCCTACGGATATGCTCAGCTCCCAGACGTGCCCGCCACCACCGACACGCTGTGGTATGTCGGCTCAACGACAAAGGCCCAGGTCACCGCCGTGCTGGCCCAGATGATCGACAATCATACGCATCCCGCCCTCTCCCGCGGCTGGCAGACGCCCATCTCGTCCCTCATCCGCGACGACTTCGTCCTCGACGACGACTGGGCCACCGCCCACCTCACCCTTGAGGACGCCGCGAGCCACCGCAGCGGCCTCTTCGCTCACATAGACGCCCTCCCCAGCACGCTCGGCAACAACGGCAGTACCGCGCCCGCCACGCCCCGCGACATCACCCGCCTGCTACGGCACCTCCCGCTCTCCTACGCGCCGCGCACGCGCTGGGACTACAACAACTTCATGTACGTCGCGCTCTCCCACGCCGTCCAGGCGCTGACCGGCGAGCCCCTCCGGGAGACGCTCCGCCGCGCGCTGTGGGCGCCGCTCGGCATGGCCTCGACCTTTTTGAACCTCCGCGACGTGCACCGCGCCGCGCAGCACCGCATCGCCCGCGGGTACTACTGGGACCGCGAGCGGGCGGCCTTTGGCGAGCACCCGCTCTGGGACGCGCCGGGTGTCGGCGGCGCCGGGACCGAGCTGTCCACCGTCGAGGACTACGTCAAGTGGCTGGCATGCCTGATCGACGGGGCGGCGCCGCTGTCTGCGGCCGTGCACGCGGACATTCGCGCGCCGCGGACAGTTGTGCCACCCGAGGCGTACCCGTCACAGGGTCTCGATATAAGCCTGTACGGGCTCTCCTGGTTCCGCACCACGATCCACGGCCGCGTCGCCTACATGCACACGGGCTCGACCGACACCCACGGCGCCAACATCGTCTGGCTGCCCGAACTCGGCTACGGCCTGGTCATCTTCCTGAACCAGGCGAGCGAGCTCCGGCATGTGATTGCGCGCAAGCTGATCGAGGATCGACTCGGCACCCCCGACGCTGATCGCTTCGACGTCTCTGGATAGTAAGTTCTCAAATGTCCATAGAGTGCCCACCCTTCGTCGTCACCGTCAATCTTGATGATAACCACTAACCTCGATTTCAACAATGTAGCTGGAAGAAGCTGCTTGCGGCGGGGGAAGAAGCGGTCGAAAACGCTGTTGATTCCCTCTTTCCCAAGCGCCCAAGGCCCGCGTTACCGTCTACGCACGCGCCGGCCGCGCTCGTCGGCTCATACCACCATCCGGGCTACGGCACGATCGACCTCCGCCTGGTCGCCTCCGCCACGGGTGGGGATTTGTCCCGGAGGCGACCGGCCCTCGTGGCGGACCGCAAGAACCTGGCGTTTCCCGTACAGTGGCGATTTGAGCACGTTTCGGGCGACTACTGGGTCGTATGGCGCTATGGTCTGGTGGACACGGCCCGACCGAACGCCGCGTACGCGGCCCGCGTTGAAACGACGGTGAGTGGCGCGGTCGCGAAAATCGTCTTGAAGCTGTCGGAACAAGGACTCGGTGACGGGCCTCTGGAGGTCATCTTCTCCAGACAAGAATGATGTACATGTTTTCTCTGATTTCTCGGGCAGCAAATATAAACTATTAAAATATGTAATTCAACAAATGCCGCTCTAGATTCACGTACACGTATGCAATCCCACTCACAACGCCATGTCTATGCCGCCTTCGAGGCCCGCGCCTTGTTCTCCCGATGCCGCTTCTCCTTGGCCGCCGTCTTTCGCCGCGACATCCAGGACCGGTTGAGATCCCGCCTGTTTTCCCAGAACCACTTTTGAAAGTCACTCGTTGCCTGCTGCCCAGGAGTCGCACCGGCAGTCTCATCGTCATCCACGCCTTCTTCCTCCTCCTCCTCGTCGCCCTCCTCGTCTGGGCCAGCATCCGCCATTTCGTCGTCGCCATCCGCCGGGAAGAAGCTGCGCATGCGCGCGGGGTGGACAGTGTCTGGGGTCGGTGCTGCGCTACGCACGTTGCGCCATTCAAAGTCCTGCTTCGTGTAGGGTGTCATGGGCACGGAGGGCACCCTTCCATTAGGAGGCGTATCGTCATCTTCCTCCTCCCCATCACCACCCGCATCAAAGAAGCTGAAGCCACCCGTCTTCTCCGTACCAGGCGTCTTGGCCCCGTTTCCATCGGTCTTGGATGGCTTATAGAGTGCTTCAAGTGGGTGAACGGCCTTGGGTGTTGTGGGAGGGGGCGGAATATCAATTTTCAGGGGCTTCGAGGTGGCACTGCCGCTCACCTCAGGTACGGGCGCTTCGGATTCATCATCCGACTCGTCAGAGCTGTCGCTGTCCGAATCAGATGTATCGGTGTCGGAGCTTTTGGCTTCGTCATCCGGGAGCACCTTCGTTTTTGGTTTCTCCACCTCCTGAATTGGCTCGACTTCGGACTCCTCTGACGAACTGTCGTCGGACGACGTCTCGCTTTCACTCGTTGTCTCACCCTTAGAATTGGACTCAATATCCGGTGTTGGCGACTTTTTCGCGTTCTTTAACTGCGACTTTCGCGTTTCCTTTTCTTTGACATCTTCCACGATATTACCGTCCTCATCTACCCAGCCCTTGCCTTCAATGAATTCGGCTGCAGCCATGCCTTGGGTCCCTGGAGCAGCCGAACGGAGGAAGCTCATGAACTTTGTCGTCTTTTCGAATTCGTGAACCGTAACTTGTCTATTTGATGATCTTTTCTTCTTCTTCTTGGCGTTGGTATCACCTTCGGGAAGATTGCGCATTTCATTGGGGGGCATTCTAGTCTTGAGAAGACACTCCTCCGTGTCGATGTATTTGGAGCGCGACTGCTTTCGTTTGGCATCTTTTCCGGTCTTCTTTGAATCTTGAGCGTCATCTTTGCTCTTCTTTTTGCTTTTGTGGTCGGTAGGTTCTGTCCATCCACGTTTGACCTTGCGATCGTCCAGCAAAACACCATCAACAACACCCATTTCGCGCTTGCGTTTCTTTGGTCTTTCAATATTTTCATCACCGTTACTAGCTTTGGAAGTTTTGTCAGTCTTCCTGGATTCATCTGTGAATTCTTGCTGGGCGCGCTTCTCGGGACGAGCTTTTTCGATGCGCATCTTGCTTCCCTTCAGCACCATTCCGTTGAGTTTCTTCTTGATTTTGTCGGCCTCGATCTGAGGGAGCTCAATAAACCCAAATCGCTTCTCGGGGAACGTTTCGATCGAATGGTATGAGATGTTGCGGGCGTTGGGGAGAGCCGTAGACGGTACGACGACCTTGAGCAATTCGGGGTCGAACGGGGAAATGTGCAGGCGGACAAAGCCGTCCTCTGTATCCTCGGGAGGCGCAATGGGCGAGTTTTTGGGCTTCTCTATAGCCTCGACCGTCATCTCCAGTCCTGGTGCGCAAAGTGCAGGGCGGATGTGCTTGTTCTTGTTGCTGCTTGGATTCGATGGATGGGCTTCGTTCTAGGCGGAAAATAAAATAAATTTCAACACCAGCTCAACTTTTTAGCGGGTCCGGATTTTAGTCTGCTTGCTGCAGGTACGAATTTAACTTTCTTTCATCTTTTCCATCTTTTCCATCTCTCCATCTTCTTGCTTGCTCTGCGTCTTTATAACTTGTATTTCAATCTCTTCTATATTCCGGGCCCGCAATCGCTTTGGATAACTGCTGTTCGCTGTGCAGGTTATACCAAGACCTCTACTGGGAAAGAGCTCCGTTCAGCCACCAAACACCCAGCCGCCCGCATCTCGGTAGGACGGATTATTAGGCATCCTCCAGCTTTCAGCTTCAGAACATTAACCCAGCGTTATTTTATCAAACCCTTTATTTTTTCGAACTACCCGCAAAGCACAATGACTTTGTCACACAGGGACTGCCTGAAGGCGCTGCCGGCTGAGTTGTATTAGTACATCACAAAGCCGCTGCTTAGAACAAAAAGCATCACCAGCCTGCTGTGTGTCCCTCGCCGCATCAATGAAATATTAACCCACGACCTACACGTCCAACCAACATAGCAATAGCCCTAAAAACAGAATGCTGAACTGGGCAATTGATAAAGGCAGCATTAAATCAGCCGAAATTGCGTTGGCCTACAGATTGCGACTATGGACTGTCATTGATGGAACGCAATTTTCGACCTGCAATACGATAGAAAAAAATGCAAGACATGTAAAAATGTAGGATATATATATATATAAACATGGTATTTGTATTGCTCATCACATCTTACACCCTGACGTACAATAGAATTACAGATACTTCCACCAATTTGGAGAGGAGAGGGAACAGAATGACACTTTTCGCATCGCTGGTCCGTAAAAATGCAGATGATGAAAAACAAAACGGGTAAAAGAATGCCACATTTATTTAGCCAAAAGGCTTAGGAGAGTTGTGGCGGAAAAAGGGTTGTGGGTTTTGTTCTCGCACGTCACCGCCGATGGCCTTCCACCAAACATCGCTGCTCCATCGGATGATTCTTTCGGCGGCTCCCTGTGGCGTCGCAGCAGGACGGACATCGAGGTAGAAGACAGGCTCGTCGCTCTCGTCGGCGTCGCCAGAGTAGTAGTCGATGACGTATCGGACCTGTTTCTGCTCGCCGTTGACCTCGCGCGAAACATACCAGTCGTGTCTATCAAAGGGGGGCTCGGTTCTGCAGAATGTTAGTTTTCGAATCCGTCGGCGAGCGACATTGGGCACACACGCACCCAAACTTGGATGGGTAAATCCAGCCTAGAACCTGGAGCATGGCCGCCTTGGGCGTCATGTCCTTTGGCCGGCCCTGGAACCGAATGAGGCTGGGTTCCGGCTCCTTGCCGTCCCAGTTACGGTCCAGCTCCTCATCAAAGTGTTCCTCGCCGCGCTTGCACAGCTGCCAGCCGCGGTAGAGGCCGCGGTGGAAGCGCTGCTCCCAGCCGACGATCTCGGCCCAGGCGCCCTCGTTGAGGAAGTTGTGGACCGAGACCATGGACTCGACTGCGGTGACGTCCGTGTCCGTGTAGCCCTTGCGCAGCAGCGCGTTGTACATTTGCTGCGGCGACGGGTACTCCCAGGTGCCGTCGCCATCGCCCTTGGGGATGGTCGACTCCTCGCGCGACGTGGGCAGCGCGAACTTTTGGTTGGGCGCGGGCTTCTGCGACAAGTCGGGGAACATGTAGTTGAGGGGGTTCAGCTGCGACAAGATTGATTTGGGCTCGGCGCCAGCGGCCGGCTTCGAGGTGGCCGAGGCGACGGCGGCGGCGCGTTGGTCGTGGGGGACGGGGCAGCCAGAGGTGGACGGGACGGGAGGCGCAGGTCTCGCCGCTTCGGCACTGGGGGTAAGTTTATCGAGCGACTGTTTGTGCATCGGGCAGCCGGCCTGTCGATGGATATTCAGATTAGCCTTGGAAGACAGGCGCAGTGAGTGGTGTTCTCGCGGGCGCATTGCTTACAGGAGGCTCCTTGGCAGCAAAGGCAGTGAGGTGGCCGCTGGGCATCTGCCCGGCAGCGGGTGCTTGATCAGCCCAGAACCAGCCCATCGGGGAATATTGTGTGTAGAATGCAAGGTTTGAAAGGGAAATGAAGATGCTGCAAATGCGCAGACGAAGATTGGCCGGCCACGCAGAAAAGGGAAGTGACGGAGAAATTTCTAATCTTATCGCGCCATCCCGGCAAGTCCGTGGGGCCTTGTCCGAGAAAGCAAACGGGCTTGAATCTGTTAGTGGACACGTGTGTCAACGGCTCAATTACTAACAGCCAACGCCAGTGAAGCTGCTCCGAGTTGGTGGGTTCGGTTTGCCCCTGCACATGTAAAGTACGTCACTGACTCTGACATTTATTTGACGGAAATCCCGAGCCAAGCTCTCGGCACCCTTCGGAATCAGACTCACCCCTCCATACCCAGCCGTCTCTTATCTCTGCTCCCGAATCGAGTATGAAAACCACGACACAGACGATTTATAGATCAATTACCCCATCGAGATGAGGTTTGAGCTGCTGCTCGGCAGACTCACCTTTCGGTCGGGCCTTCGACAAGCACATGGGTGTAAATCCACCTCATTTTTTAGGATTCCCCGACCACAATGCGCCGCGCGACAGCTGCATACACCACGCCAAATACCGGGGCGGGGCGGCGGAAAACGAAATAACAACGGCTACACGCTACGAGCATCGGCCGGCGCAGCGGCCATCGGCACGGCGACCTTTGTCGAGCTCGCACGCAAGGACAATGGCGGCACCGAGCTGACCGGCGAGCACCGCATGCTCGAGGTGTCGCGCGACGAGATCCGCAAAACGGTGGACGAGAATGACCGTGGGATACCGCGCGTAGTACACGAGGTGCTGCTGTTCGTTGACCTGTACATATGGGAACCCCTCTGCACCGGCGTGCGGTTCCTCCACCTCGTCGCCATCTTCGTACCGGTAATTGCCTCGATACCCATCATCTGGCTCGGGCGGCGCATTCCGGAGCGCGACCATGAGCGGCAGGGCACACTATGCTGGTACGCGCTCTTGGTCAAGGCCATGGAAATGGCCGGCCCGGCCTTCATCAAGCTCGGCCAGTGGGCGGCCTCCCGCTCCGACATCTTCCCCAACGAGCTCTGCGAGACAATGTCCAAGCTGCACTCCAACGCGCCCGCCCACTCGATGCGCGTCACGCGTGCGACGGTCGAGGCGGCTTTTGGCGGGCGCCCCTTTGATGAAATCTTTGACGAGTTCGAAGAGAGGCCGCTCGGCGTCGGCGCCATCGCCCAGGTCTACAAGGCCAAGCTGAAGCCGGACCTGGCCTCTCCGGCAGACTCGGACCTCATCGCGGGTAGACAGCAGCAGCACATGGCGGACAATGTCAAGCATCATGTCAAGACGGTGCTCCTGAGTTCGCCGAGTCGCGTGCCGTCCACGTACGTCGCAATCAAGGTGTTACATCCCAATGTCGAGCGGACCGTCCGGCGCGACCTGCGCATCATGGGCTTCTTCGCCGCCGTCCTCAACGCTGTCCCAACCATGGAGTGGCTCTCGCTGCCCGGAGAGGTCGAGCAGTTCGGCCAGATGATGAAGCTGCAGCTGGACCTGCGCATTGAGGCGGCCAACCTGGCCACGTTCCGGCAAAACTTCAAGGACCGGTCCACCGCGTGGTTCCCGTACCCGTACACCGACTTCACAACGCGCAACGTGCTCATCGAGGAGTTCGCGCAGGGCATCCCGCTCGCCGACTTCATGGAGAACGGCGGCGGCGTGTTCCAGCACGACATCGCCGACGAGGGGCTGGACGCCTTCCTGCGCATGCTGCTCCTCGACAACTTCGTCCACGCCGACCTGCACCCGGGCAACATCATGGTGCGCTTCTACCGCTCGGCCAAGCCTGAGCTGCCCCTGCGGCAGCACGTCGCGGACGTGCCTCCGCCCGCAGCCGACCCGTCCGACGTGACCGAGGAGGTGCTCGAGCGGCTGCGGCCGTACCGGCGCGGCGCCGACCCCGCCGCGTGGCGCGCCGAGCTCGCGGCCATCGACGCCGAGGGCTTCCGGCCACAGCTCGTCTTCATCGACACCGGGCTCGTCACGGAGCTCAACGCGACGAACCGGCGCAACTTCCTGGACCTGTTCCGGGCCGTCGCCGAGTTTGACGGCTACAAGGCGGGCCACCTGATGTGCGAGCGCTGCCGCCAGCCCGACGCGGTGCTCGACCAGGAGGTGTTCGCGCTCAAGATGCAGCACCTGGTGCTCGGCGTCAAGAGCCGCACGCTCGCGCTCGGCAGCGTGCGCATCGGCGACATCCTGCAGCAGGTGCTCGCCATGGTCCGCGGCCACCACGTGCGCCTCGAGGGCGACTTCGTCAACGTCGTCATCAGCATCCTCCTCCTCGAGGGCATCGGCCGCAGCCTCAACCCGGACGTCGACCTGCTCAGCAGCTCCCTCCCGATCCTGCGCCAGCTCAGCACGCAGGGCGGCGCCGCCGCCGCCGGCGACTTTTCCATGATCCTCCTCTGGGTCGGCCTGGAGACGCGAAAGTTCCTCCAGGCCAGCGTCGAAGACGTGAGTTTCGATTTCCCCTGCCCAAACGCGCATCGCAGATTCCCGGGCCCGCACTGACACGTCTCAGGTTGAACGTTGCGTCAAATATGATCTGTTGTCTCCTAATGTTTAGACATGTTGCCGTCGAGGCGAATCGTAAAAAAAAGATTTCAACTGCAGCATAGAGGTTTTCTTTTCCCCTTCAACTATATATAGGATATTTATATTGCACAAGTAATGTCGAGTGCTCTCAGGCACTGGCAACGAGAAACGGTGTATCCGACTTGCACATAACCATGACCAAGGAAACATTTCTACTCACTCCTACACTGACGCCTTTCGTGTTGCATCGTCATCTTGACAGTTTTTACCAGGGAAAGGCCATTGGCGGCAACCATAATGGCCAAAAAAAAAAGAGTGATATGTATATGTATATAAATATATATGTATATGGTTGAATGGTCTTGAGAAGGACGCGACCTATCGCCTCTGTTCCATAGTATATAAAAGCAACCGTCATCGACTCCGTATGCCCAGAAAAAACACCATGCAGACGCTGGACAAAAGGCAAAAGCGGCCATGATGGTAAGACTGAAGTGTAGCGTATATAAGCCGTAGAATCATCGTTAATCTCTCGGTCGAATGGCCGTCAATCAGTCCGTACTCGCGCTAAGGTCCATCGACTTCTCCCACAAGTTTCTCAGTATCGTTGCGGTATCATTCATCTCCTCCGTGGCACTGGAACCGCTCATCCTTTCGCTCAACCGGCCCGCATCATCCCCTTCGAAGCTGGAGCCCGCACCGCTGCTCCGCATAGTCGCCACCCGTCTCGGCGCTGCTGCGGCTGGTCTCGAGTCCGGCATACTCACATTACGTGTGTGTCGGCCCGAGGTTTCAGCTGTGGTTCTTTTGCCGTTGGCAAGAGGTGTGGCAGGGCGAGGGATACGCTTGCTCTTTTCAAGGTCAGGCAGACGGTTGAGACGGTTGAGGGAGCGGACAATGGGGTTCTGACACCTCCGCACCACAAGATACTCCATGCCAGTCCTTTCCATCAGCCGGTTGACGCGCGGATCACGGGTACTGGCGCCATCATAGCCTGCCCCGGCAATACCAATCAAGGGCCCGGCAACTCCTCCAACAGCTCCAACAGCTTGACTCGGTTCGAGGGCGGAGCTCTGGCGCTGAAGATTCAATTTTTGTTGTGTACGAGAGGTTTCTGCCCTGGGTGCAGTACTACGCCTAGACGCTTTGGGCACAAGTGCGCTGTCATCAATGTCAGGGGTCATATGCCTTGAGCCGTTTTGTGAGAGGCTGGAAGAGGAATGGACTCGTGGAGAGACTGGTGGCGGCTGCCTCGAGCTGTTGGAAGGATTGTAGAATGAGCCCTCACTGATTATGCCTGAGCCAGGAGTCTCGACAAATCTCGATATTAGGTCGTCTTGGGTGCCAGGCGTCGAGAGGGATGGGATGGGAGCGTCTGATTCTGGAGAATGGCGTGGGAGACTGGCCTGGGCCATTTGGGTGGCCATCTGCGTGGTTGCGCCCTGCGACATGGTGCGCTTGAGGACGCGAGAGGTAAGATATTCCTTGTGGCGCAGTCGCTCTTGCTCGGAGGGCGAAGTGTTTGTTGATGGCTGGGTAGGCTCGTTGGGGGTCTGTGGCCTGGAATTGCTAGTTGATGCAGGGTGCCGCTGCAGGGAAGACTGGCCACTGTTGATGAGTGAGCTTTTTCGGGACATGTGTGGTGAATTGGAACCGCTCGCATCGACCCATTCGTCTTCGGGATCATCGACGCCAATGTTGAAGGTGACCTGGGATTTGTTGGACTTTTGCTTGTCGACGACGACGACTGAGCTGCTAGTATTGCGCAGTAGCTTGTCGGAGGAGCGGTTGCGCTTGGAGACTTCGATGCTGGATCGGTTGCGCTTGAGACTAGACTGGGATGCGCTCTTGGGGATGTTGGCGGAGGAGGAGGTGTCGCGCGACAACTTGGCTTCGCTATTGACGCGGCGATGATAGTTTGGGCGGCGATTGGACTCGCGGTCGCCGGGGGAGGTGGTGCGCCTAGTTAATCTGGGCGCGGCCTGACCATGACCATGCTGGTGCGACTTTGTATGCAGGACCTTGGAGGAGGGGACGCGGGCATGAAGCCGGCCGCCGACGTGGTGCTGCTTTTGATGCTGCGGCTTATGACGGTACTGGTGTGCAGCAGCAGAGATGTCGTTGTGTGCGTCGGGGTCGCGATGCTTTGATTGGGCGTGGGCGTAGGCGTCGGGGGCTGCAGATGCGCTGTCCCCGTCTCTTTCTCGTGCCATGGTTCGGTGGAAGGGCTGCGCTGACAGCACAGCAAAGAGGCGTTGACAGGGTTATTCGGTTGGATGGGCGGCGAGAGGAGGAGAGGGGGGGGGGGGG
>MWMN01000012.1:0-42945 GCA_002968875.1 Cordyceps cicadae | reverse complement strand
GGGGGGGGGGGGGGGGGGGGGGGGGGGGGGGGGGGGGTGCCGAAATTGGGCTGCGGGTTGCAGGAAACGTGGACCAAACAGGGCACTGCGATGTCGGGGGGAGAGGCAGCTGGTTGCGACGTTGGATAGGCTGGCCAGGTTGGATAGGCTGGGCAGAGGAGATGATGCAGTTGCAGCGTTGCAGTTGCAGTGAGACACCGGCGTGGTGGGAATGGTGGGAACGATGGAAAGGAGCGAAAAAAAGACGGTGATGAGACGCGCTGCACTCGAGATTGGGTTTTGCTGGGCTGGGCTGGGCTGGGCCGGGACAAATGACAAAGCGGCGGCCGCTCGCTAAGAACGACCACGCATGTACTGTGCTGTGCTTGCTGTACTGTACTGTACTGTGATGTGCTGTGCGTAGGAATAGCAGCAAATGCGCCGAGTACCGTTGGCCAATTCACCAACAACCAATTGGTTGGTGGCGGGGTGTCGAGCAGGCGGTAGGTAGGTAGTTGGGATGCCGTGATGAATGTTGATTGATTGACTGATTGGTAGGTAGGTATGTAGGTGTGCTAACGGCCGAGCGATGATGTCGTCTGAGATTGTGCAAGAAAGAGAAAGAGATGCATGTACGGACCAGACGGACGCGAGGAGAAGTTAGTTGAGTTGAGTTCCAGGTGAGGCCAGTCCAGTTCGATCCGGCTTTATTTATTAGCATTATTATTAGGACGAGGAGGAAAGGAAGGAAATGGCGGGCCGCGACAACAGGGCCTACCTACCTACAGGCTACTAAGTTACAGGCCAAGGCTGGTACAGCTACAGGTACTGGTATGCACTAAAGAATTGGGGTGAGAGCGCTGTAAATACTAACTACCTACCTACCTACCGACCTAGTATAGGTACATTGTAGGTACGAGGTACCTAGGAAGGTTACCCTGTACCACCCCCCAAGGTACAGATGGCGGTGTCGGAGTCTTTCCTCGACGTTGATTTGTCCCGCGATAGGCTGGTCTGGTCTCTTCTTTTCATTCACATTCCAAGACAGCCGACAAAGTATTGGTCTGTGAAGCGAACCAAGGGCGTACAAAACTGCGCGTGACGACTTTGTGCGTATCGTGTATTACCTCGTTTCGCAGCCACCCCAGGATCGCACTAGTAAAGTTGAATGGAGGCTTGAAGTACAACACAGCAAGGCTACTCGATTCAGTTACAGTGTATTTTGATATGGACATGGCCCTTTCTCCTTGCCCAACCTCACTCGGAACTCTCGCTTTCGCAAATTTTTCGAAAAATGAAGCAACAAAGAATCTAGGTCACAACTAACCCAATGTATGTAACCATTACGGTCTCCTTGTCCCACAGAGGTCCTTTTTCTGCAAAATCTCGTTTGGTGGTACATGCAGTTGCTCTCAACTTTAAAAGTGATACGAATACGAATATATGTTTCCCAGTTTCTACATTGAAGAAATCGCGCTCTTTAAACTGCATTTTTCCTCCATCGATGCCCACTAGGGCCGGTGGCGCGGCCACAAGCGCTAGCCGTCCAGCGGCAGCAACGGGGACCTGGGCTGGGGCCAGCGGACAGACCCTGGTGGAGGCAGCTAGTGATAAAACAAAGCAGCAAACGCATCGTTGCGTGTTCTACACTCTTGATACTTGCGGCGGCCAGCTCAATGCAGTTCGCTGTTTAGAGGGTTTGAAAGACCCGAGCCTAGTGCAGGATTGCGAGCGTGTGGAAGAGTGTCGTATCAGATCGTGATTTTATTGAATCTGTCTTTGTCTGCTTCATGGTGGTTGTGGGACCAAAACTGTTTTCTGCTGGTGGTAGCGTTTCCCATCACCCAGCTTCGAGCGTGCCAGCGATCGAAATATAGACAGCTGAGAGATTGACTTACGTCAAACAAGATATAATAGCTCCAGCATGCCAGCGTTTCAAGGCCGAGATTCCTGAGCAAACTTTAACAATGACAACTCCGCAATCGCAGGATTGACCTTTTCCCAAATGAACTGTAGTCGTTCATGTCGTCGTTGATCTCATTAGTTTCGTCGTCAAAAAGTCCCGCTTGAGCTTGAGTTTCGACTTCAGCCTGTCGGACATATTCATCGAACATGCCACCTACAGCAGACTGCATATCGCTATACCACAGCGGCTTATCCATCGCGATTTTCCGGTGCCTCTCAAAGTAGTCGTACCCATAAGATGGGTGAGGCGCTAGTGCCGCTCGGTAGACAGGCGTACGGTCCGTTTTGAGGTAATAGTCTTCAAGCTTCGTCCAGCCGCAATCAATTCCCGACTTGAAATGGGACGGCTCCTCGAACTGAGTTTCCTCCGCTGCCTGCTTAAATTTGACGAACAAATAGTCCATTGTCTTGAGGGTCTCCCACACCGCACCATGCCCGCCCTCTGCCCCTAGCTTACTGGCGTTACCCTCCATAGTCTTCGTAAGGATGTAAAACGGCTTCAGGAAGTCACGGAAGCGCTCTAGTTCAGCCCAGTCCGCAGCGTTGAGGAAATCCTTCGTTAGGTCACGGTGGGCGGGATCATGTTTGGGTTTTTGCCAGCGAGATTGATAGAGCTCAATGGCCCTGCGTAGTTCGAGTGCTAGGAGAGGCCAATAGTGTGTCAGCGGATGTCCTCTGAGGATGGTATGGACATGGAAGCATACCACGATTGATCATATTGTAAATGGAGTTCCAGCGTGTCTTGCCATTAACAACGATCTCTAATGTAAATATAGCATCATCCCCAGCGAGCTCGGTCTGTAAACGCCGAAGAGCTTGGCGTCTCTGGTCCGTCCGGCGGATATAGGTAGCCAGGTTATGGAGCCTGCTAATAGCCCCCTTCCTGGCCCAAATCTCGAAACTAAATTCGTCTGTAGCCCCACGAAGCTCCGCCTCGAATTTGGTAACGTTTGACCCGAAGATGACGGCCCGGACAACCAGATTGAAAATGTGGCCTACGCAACGTAAGCGGCGGCGACTCGTTTCCATTGGGAACCACCTAGCGAGCGTCTCTAGGCAAGTGTCATTACTTTCGGCATTATCAAGCATGAAATATCCAAGTTTAGAACCTATTTCGTATTGGTCGATTACCTCCTTGATATACGAGGCCATGTTCTCACCCGAGTGTGGACCACCTAGGCGCGGCAGTCCAAGAAGCACATCCCTTTTTTGCCTCGACTGCCCACGAAGTGGCCAACAACGCCAATGTAGTGGAATCCGTTAGAAGCAGTCCAGAGGTCAAAGCTAAGGTGAACGCAACTCTTTGCATTCTTGACGAGATCAAAGATAATCTGCCGTCGGGATTCGAAGGTTTGACGGATCCACGAACAAACTGTTGTGTGATGTTCGGGAAGTAGTTGACTCGCAAGCTCCCCGCCGTTTGCAATCAACCACTGAAGCCGCCCACTTGATGCTTGTCGGAAGGTGACGTCTTCGAGGATTACCCAGTCCACGAAACGAGCTTTCCATGACCTTTCATCGAAGGGAGGGGCGAGCTGGAAGCCTAGACTAGTCTGTCGCGACAAAGAACGTATAGAAGAGGATGTTGACGTGGCTGCCAAGGTAAATGGAGTTGTTAAGCCTGGATTGCTGTCACCAAGCTCAGCGATTTGGTGCTGCCGTAGCAGGTGCCTTGCGGCGTGAGCTGTTCCTGATGAGGCGTACAGAGCTGTCGAATAGCTCCTCTTTTCGTGGCAGAATCTGCAAAGCCAGTAACGGACTCGTTTGTGCTCTAGATTTGCCCCATGCCGATATATCCATGACTCTTTAATCTTTGTGCCGATGATTCGTCTGTGACGAGGCCTCTTCTTGGCGCCCAGAAGCCTTTTACCACAGTGCCATATGTTCTCCCAATCAATGTCGAACTCGCATGAGGAAGTATCGTCTGCCGTACCCTCAGGGGCGGCATCGGTCGAGGTCGAAGGTAGATCGAACGCAAGAGACTGTGGTATAGATGACACGGGGCTCGACGTCCTGCTAGAGGACATCATGATTCGGATATTAATGCGATATACGAGGCACGACGCGAATGCTGCAATTGTTTCCTGGCAATGCAGACGCGTCAGGTCCATTTCCACAGCATGGCTGACCAGTGGTGCCTCCACGCCTAGGCAGCTATGGGGTACAATTATCAGAGCCCTCTGATCTAGTACGAGGTGCGTAGTAACACTAACGGCAGGATAAGCTAGAAAGTGTATATTAAGACCGTAGAAAACTGCTAGCTCGTAACAAAGGAGGCCCTCCGTCAACGACCTCATCAGGACGAAGATACCGTCAAAGAGCTAGCTGAAGAAGGTTAGAATAATCTGTCCCAGAAGACCATCAACACCTAGATTAAGAGTATGCCTTACAGGCTACAGCAAGTCATCTAGTTAAATGGTAAACAGATAGCCTGGTGACTAAACTATATTATAGGATTATATATATATATATTGCATGGTAATTTGACTTGATTGTGGTGGTTTTAATTATCGTTGTGTTGATTTGGAAAAGCGCTCGTTTTTTTTTGTCCCCCACATCGAACTGTCTTTCTAAGCTCCAGTACATTCAAGACAGGTTTTGGATTTCTTCTTCAAGCCCGGGTACAAGACCTGGAACTCAATGAAAAAAGAAGGTTGCGAGACTGAACGTCAAGCGTAATGGAACAAAAAATTGTATGCATGGATTGTCTGACGCCCGAAGGAAAACATCATACGCACCCTTGACAAGAGACGCTGAGGCATGTCAAGCAAGACAGCAAGGCCAGTTTCAAAAATTGGGAAGGTAGAGGTCCCCCCCGGAGTGAACGGGGTTACTCACACATCTTCAAAGAGAATGAGAAGAGAAGAAAAGAAAACATCAGCGGATGGGCGAGACAGAAAATTTATAGGTAGTGGTATGGCGCGCGCCTTCCCTTTCAAATTGCTTCTCGTGCTCTT
Organism: Cordyceps cicadae; assembly: GCA_002968875.1. NCBI lineage: Eukaryota > Fungi > Ascomycota > Sordariomycetes > Hypocreales > Cordycipitaceae > Cordyceps > Cordyceps cicadae. The sequence continues at coordinate 38,044 of MWMN01000012.1, read as the reverse complement.
TCCCTCTAGATGGAAGGAACCCGCTCGCCAGTTGCCCGTTTGCTCTACCTAGGTACCTACGCGGGAGGGGGCTGTTTTCTGACATGCCCTAAACTGTGTCATATATGGCCATGAAAGTTGTCGTTTAGTAGGCGTTGAATTTTGTGCTCTTGATACTTGCTCATGATTAAAGGCAGGCAAGTAGGTACTTCATGGACTCGAGCAACGTTGAATCAGGTAAGTGCCATGATAGAACAACGCACAAATCAGGCCTCCCACCGCCCGGTCATGTTAGGGTCACGTGCCGTCGGTCAATGCGCTGGGCGCCCACGGCGGCGGAAAAACAGAGAAGCCCTCACGGTGATAGGCACAGCAGACCTTCGAGCCCTCACTCTGGCAAGCCTGTGAGTCTGTGAGCCACATACGACAGGCATGCCAGCGTGATGGCAGGAAGCGGCAGACCTCGAGCACTCGATCCACATATGATTCGCGTCTTGAGCCCTGCCCGCCGTACTCGTAGGCTCATTGCGTGGGCCGGCGCGCGGTGGAAATTTTTTGCCGCCATACTGTGCACGGACACGTAGGACGTAAATCATTTGTACTGGAGTGCTTCCGCCGTGCGTTTCTCGCGGTCCGAATGAACGCCAAAATTGGTGTTCGTGACACGATACTAGTTGGCGATGGTCGAAGGTGGGCGGTGAAAGCTGGTGGCGCTATAACTACAGTAACAAAATAGCTTCATATATTAAAAATGCTTGTTCACTCGTAACTTCGGGCGGTATGGTCTCACAGTCTGAAAAGAGGATTTATTGGAGCGGGTCCCCTCCCACTTTTTTACAATCTGAAACTGGGTTTTCACCTCACGTCGTAAGTTCGAAACTCCGACGCGACCTTTTTTTTTTTTTTTTTTTTCACTCACTTAAAATTTAGAAGGCAAAGAAACGCATTAAGTAAATACTGTGCTATCATGCAGATACTTCCGCTACATGTTCCGCAGTCCATAAAACGGGGCTCAAGCAGGCCCAAATCGGGCCCGCCAACACCAACACTCGCATTCTTCCTACAATGCGCTTCAAGCAGACACCCGTCCATCATCTATCCACCCATCCATCTGTAATTAAGCTTGCTAGCAAGTCATTGCTTGCCCCGGCGGCAGTAAATCGTCCGGACCCCGTGGCGTCTTGCCGAGCGATGAATGGACTAAACGGGAACAATAACACCCTTTCCCTCTCCACATAAGACACTACTACATCGCTGGGGTCTTGTTAGCTACTACGGCTTGTTAGCTCAAGCTTCTTAGTCTGGGCGGCTTGGCTACTTTCGAATTAGACTAGACCTCGTGATGCGTCGGCCACAGCCGGTCTCTCCTTATGATACAAGCAGAGAATCGTCTCCTAAGGTGGCTAAGTCCAAGTTGCTCATTAAGCCTAAACCATTCGAAGACATTCCTCTCCTACTAGGCAAAACGCAATGTATCTACTGTGTGGGGGATAAGCGACTGACTTATACGGCTCGGACGAGAAGGTTTAATTGTGTTTCTCACATAATAGACCACATCGAAAATGTTCATCTTCGGCACGAAAAAGGCAATACGAAGTTTATGTGCCGCCACCCCGGATGCCAGCATCTTGGTGACTTCCTGACCAGCTTAGACCACTTCAAAAACCATGTCCAGACAGTTCATGGTGTGAAACTACGCGCGTGAAGGGTGGTGTATGCAGGTAAGGATGGGATATACACAGGTCAGGATGGAGGTAAAAAGATAGAGGTCAGTACGGGTAAGAATGGAGGTAAGTGCAGGTAAGGATGGAGGTAAATACAGGTAAGAATAGAGGTAAGTGCAGATAAGGATGGAGGTAAATATGGGTAAGATTGGAGGTAAATACGGGTAAGAAGGGAAGCCGAGATGAGCATGAACAGTATCATCACGCGGTATCAAGCCGGCACTCGACTGTGTGTATGCAGATAATGATAGAGCTATATGCAGGTATTGGAGGTATTTGCCTGCAGTGTGGCTAACAGACAGACCGTCTGACAGACCGACTGAGTCCGTCCGACAGACTGCAGACCGTCAGACGGGCCATTCTCGTCAGACCGTCAGACCGGAGGCCGGTCGGTCTGGGGTGGTCGTTTAATGTGTGCTATGCCCACTTAGGCCGTCTCTTAGCCAGTGCCGGCAGCATATAGCTAGCCTATTAAGCACTTCGCTTATATATCTCTCGCTCGTTAAGCCGGCGGCGTACAGTCTGGCTAGAGACGTTAAGATCGCCGCCAGCCTCGAGGGCTATAGAAGCCTAGGGTAATTGCCGGGCTTTAAAGCCTTCATCTCCATGTAGTTATTCGATCGAATTGAAGTCGGCCTCGCTCAGAGCCCTCTTCTGGCCACGTTTTTCGTGTATATTGGGGTCGTTATGGTGGGTGCGGTTATGGTGCCCTTCGTTTATCTTTGACGCGTTAAATGTAGTGGTGTGTCTTGTGGTGTGGTGGATTTGGTGGTGGGTGGAGCGCTCGTTTTTTTTTTGTCCACACCTTTGACAAGATACCCTAATGCTGTGGGGTATGCAGCGTCCTAGATGTTCTCTCCAGCCTTCGCTACATTGACTGAACCAGCCTTCTAATACCTACCAGGCATTGTATCTGTTCTGACTGTCTTGATACATACGGTTGTGGAACAGGCTAAAACAATGCGAGTCCCTTCGCTCAGGCCGAATCATCCCCGTTGCCTGCTTGCTGGCCTTCTGGTCAGGCCCCATTGACCACGCGACACTGTATGCCAGTCAGGAAACGGGACCGCCGACAGGAACACATGGATTACAGGCGGTGGCAGATGCTTGGCCCAGAGCACGCTTTTCAGCTGGCGACAGGAACGCCTCTTGGGGCAGATACCTGATTGCCATCGTCGGATTTCCGAGCCATGGCGCCTCACATGCGGGCCTCGCAGGTCGGGTCGGCCGTGGATGGTGGATAGGCAGACGAGATGGATAGAGAGAAGATGGACGAGACGAGGGATACTTAAGATACCTACCTCGCTACTACTGTCCTGTCCGGCCGGCCGTGTCTCAGTTGACAGCGACGGCGAAGCCAAAAGGGCATAGTGGACGAAACGAGAGCCAGTGCACAACAATTCTATTCTTTACTGTAGTACTATACCGCCCGCCCCATCTCTAAAAAGGGGTCAGTCAGGTCATTATTTAGTCTTTATATGAGCCCTTGAAGACCTTTTCAAAGTCATGCTCATTCCATCGAACCAACGGAGCCAGGCCAGAAAACTTCCAAACTCCGTCAACTTTGGTATAAAAGTGCTTGTTAGTCGCGTGGCTGTGGCCCTTGAGCTTGACCGTCTTCAGATCCGGTGCCGTGTAAACCTGATGGGCGGCCCTCAACTGATGGTAGCCAACGATTTCGGTATCGGAAATGCGCTCCCAGCGCGATGCACCTAGCAAATGCTGCGTCTTGACACACTGATCGCCGAGAAAATCTTCATTGCATACCATGGCGACGAACTCTTCTGCCGGCATGGCCTTCCATACGTCCTTGCCAATCGTGGAGTAGTCAACGTAGAGCGTCGGGGCGATGATGCCACGAAGACGAGTCCAGTCCTAGAGGAGCACGAGTAAGCGGCTGGCGAGTGAACATGGATACCTTGCTAGAGATTTGTGTGTACCTTGGCGTCGTAACTGTCTCCCCAGTTGAAGAGCAATGCGGTTACATCAAGGTAGTCTAGATCGTCCGTCAGTGAACGTAATCAAGATTGAACAGAGATTGCGTCGAGTGCTGCTGACCCTGGAACGAGATGGCAGTGGACGAGCTTTGCGCTCCAGTCTCAGCGGAGGTGAAAGTCATTTTGGAACAAGTAGGATAATATTGCACAACTGATCTAACATGCTGCACAAATGTCGAGGCGGCAGGAACACAGATTTATAGGTCCAGTATTTTCATTGACAAGCGATGGTTATGCATGGCGCAGTTAGTCAACGAGACGAAACAACCGTGGCCCGGTGTGGTCTGGCGTTGATCGACCAGGAGTCATTGAGCGAGGTTTGATCGCATGGTAAAACAAGGCTCAGGTCAACTGTTACGGTCAAATGTTATGACGCCGAGGGCACAGTGCAGAAGCGAAAACCATCCGAGCAAGAGGCCGGAAACTAGTTACACGTCACAACGGGAACGCCTGCCGCATGCAATCGGGCCAGTGACACACAGGGATCTTGGATATTGTCAGAGCCTGAAGTGAAAAGTGGCTGAAATCTCCCAATCATGTCTGTGTCACGGGCCCAATTTCCAGCTCATTCCTGAGCTGGAAAACGTCTTCCTGGCCAAACACAACACAACACAACACCACACAACACACCACACCACCAAATGATACAAGAGCCGCATACAAAGCCTGTAATAATAGGCCAATGTTGGAATTACAACCATTTGCTCCCGGCTCAGGCTCCTCATATTCCGCTCTCAACTCTCCATAGCCTAATGATAACGTGGAGCAAACATGCGCAAACCGCTGAATGTCAGTGCGGTCTCGCTACCAGCCTCGCTGTCTGGAAACATTGCGTCTCGCCCTTTCGCTCTTCGGACTTCGCTGATATCCTACATTCCCGGTGCTCGTTTCCAAAGCTGCGGGCCGCACGGACTGGTGACGACTCAATCGGCTGGATAGAAACGCCCCGTCGGCTGGCTGTAGATCGACGCATTTCTTCCCCAACCACCGGCGCTCTCGGTGCTGGGACGCTGCACGTTTCATGTCCGGAGAGGCTCTCCTATTACATGCTACAACACGCCTCGTTTTATTATTAGCTCATCAGCTTTTCGGCATAACAGCCCAGGGATATTTTGGCTCGTAATCTTCTTGGCTCAACATCCGCTGCTTGGCACCTACATATCTCTTTGGATGTGCCGCGGCTCCAGAGCGGTCACTCACAAGGACAGTAAGAGATTGGAGGTACGTAGACTTCATGGTATTGTCTTGATATGATCATGTACCGTTTTTGCACATAAATACTGAGATTCAGGCAATAGTTAGTCCCTGCGTTTCTGTGCCGATCGTCCATGTACACCCCGGTCAGTGGGTAAAAATACGCTCTGGAGCGAGCCGCCGCACAGCCAAAGATGCAGCGTATCATCTATCCAGCCTAATGTCGATTCGGCTCGTTTCTTGCCGTCAATGCTCCCAGATAGTTGATGGCTGCTTCATCATGCTTGTTAATGCAGGAAAGTTGAAAGCCAGCCCCGGTCTCGCTTGTACCGACAAACCGGACCAAGTTGCACCTGCACAGAGGAGAGGCCAAGGCGAAGGCGAAGCGCGAGACACCCTGTCTTCGCAATATGTTTCGTTCGCGTGGCGAAACAGTTGCGCTCGTTTGCGTGTATTGCAAAGACCATGACAGTCTTTTCGACGCGCGTCTCTCCTGTGAAAACGACCCGAGCACGAAACCTCTGCGCACTGTCGCTGTCCGCGCTCTTTTCCAGCAAGTTCCATCCAGGCAGGCTTCTTAACCAAGGAGAAAGGTTTAAAAAGCCATCATTCCCTCGACAGTAACGAGCATCACAACCCTCTCTACAACACCAACAACAACAACAATCATCTTCAAAGGCCCTCTTCTACCCACTCTCACCACAAACCTCTCACTCATCCCCAATGACTTCCGCCAACGGCCACGCATACACCCTCCAGGGCAAGGTTGCCCTCATCACCGGTGCCGGTCGAGGCATCGGACGTGGCATCGCCATCGAGCTCGGCCAGCGAGGAGCCTCCGTCGTCGTCAACTACGGCAGCTCCGAGAAGGCCGCCCTGGAAGTCGTCGCCGAGATTGAAAAGGCCGGCAGCCGCGCCATCGCCATCAAGGCCGACGTCTCCAAGACTCCCGAGGTCACGAGACTCTTCAACGAGGCGCTGAAGCACTTTGGCCACCTCGACATCGTCGTCTCCAACTCGGGCACCGAGGTCTTCAAGCCCGAGGAGGACGTCACCGAGGAGGACTACGACCGCGTCTTCAACCTCAACACCCGCGCCCAGTTCTTCGTCGCCCAGCACGCCTACAAGACGCTCCGCAACGGCGGCCGCATCATCCTCACCTCCTCCGTCGCCGCCACCATGTCCGGCATCGGCAACCACGCGCTCTACGCCGGCAGCAAGGCCGCCGTCGAGGGCTTCACCCGCAGCTTCGCCGTCGACTGCGGCCACAAGCAAATCACCGTCAACGCCATCGCCCCCGGCGGTGTCAAGACTGACATGTATGACGAGTAAGTGTTGCCTGCAACCCCCCCCCCCCCCCCTTGACTCGCTTCTTCGGGACCTCTAGCTAACAGCGGCGCGTGTAGGAACGCCTGGCGCTACTCGCCGGGAGCGACTCCCTCTTCTTCCATCGAGGAGATCGACAAGGGCTTGGCTGGCTGCTGCCCTCTGAACAGAGTTGCCGTGCCCCAGGACATTGCGCGCTTCGTCGCCTTCCTGTCCCACTCTGATAGCGAATGGGTCAACGGTTCGTACCCTCCAGTCCGCATCTACTTGGATGAACAACGTCACTAACCTGCTGCAGGCCAAATCATCCTTCTCACCGGTGGTTCTTTCACGTAAGCGGAGAGCCACATGAACGGAGAGCGAGGACGACCGTCCAAGACGCCAGAGCAGCTCAGACTCGGCACCCTCATAGATAGCTATTTGATATGACATCTGTCAAATAAAATTTAGCATTGTCACTCTTTAACTCTCGTCTTAACATCCATGATGTTGCTATCTGCTTTTCGGACCGTGCTGCGGGATTCAAGTGTAGCACTGCGATCTTCCGTAGCAAAAGGACTAGAAGAGACCGACGTGCTCTGGTCATAACTAGCCAGATGTGTTTGTTCCTCGGATTTGGCGAAACATTATAGTTCGGCTGATCACTTCGAGCGAGGATTTGGAGAGCGGGCTACCGAGACCGGTACCTAATTCTAGCGATTCAGTCTGCAATACCCTTTAAACAACCTTTTCGATACTTTACCAGGCTTCAGGGTCATGGCTACGAAAAGCGCATGTCTTTACCTTCAGTTAGACCACGGTGAAATTGTTTCGAATTCGCAATACACGCAGAGTGTATACTTGACGCATATAGACGTTCAGTACCGTATCATCACGCCGCGCGTACAGAATTTGTCCTCTGGAATGCCAGTGCAAGTGCAGCGCGGCTTGACAGAAAAATGGAGGCGAAGAAGATTGATGTGGTCAGCTGAATGGAGAAGTTTGAAGATCATGATATCGAATAAGCGCTCCTTTGCTATCGATAGACACTTTGGCCGAGTGGTTAAGGCGGTGCCCTGCTAACATCGTTTGTAAGGCATTACGTTCGCGTGCGTAGGTTCGAATCCTGCAGGTGTCGAGTGACTTATTTTTGCTTGCCTCGTCTAAATGTTTTTTTTGTCCCTCATCAGTCGTTCATTAATACATCTAATGATCAAAGAATCTACTATCAAGAATAAGGAGATGGCTCACATTGTGTACCTAGGTATTACCGTAACGAGGCTATGCATTTACTGTAAGGCATCAGTCATTGGTAAAACTGTACTTGTATCAGCCAGTAATGCAAAGTACCTAAAAGAGCCATAGTTACAGTGCATCTGAGTACCTGTATCAGCCATTGATAAGGCTGTGTTTGTATCAGCCAGTAATACAAAGTAGGTACCTATAACAGCCATAGTTACAGTCCATCGGTGTACTTGTATCAGCTATTTATGCACGACACACCTGAACCAGCTCAACATCGAGCGCTGTGTTTGAGCTTCAGGTACCTACTATTGAAGCCTTGTTGCACGCAATTGTCAAGTCGCTACCAGTACGCAGGCAAGGCGATGATGTCGTCCCTCACTGTGGTAATTCTGAAGTCGGTCCAAGGTGGCGAGAAAGGGGCCCAAAGATATCCTCTCCTTACATGCAGTCTCTTTTTCTTGTTTGATGCAGTCAATTGCTCCTGTGAGCCTAGTCGCCCTACCGGTTCTTGCGGTACGTTCTTATACGAAAAAGAAAAAAAGATGATTGCACCTTGACGATGCCTAAGCAGAATAGTTAGCTGCCAATGTGCTAATCGATTGCGCTGTTGGTTCAAAACTATTGATGTCCTTCATCTGCATTGGACTGTTCGCTTCTCTCTTTCTTCCCACAGCTTAATAACCCTTCCTTTTACGCTGCACTGAGAATCAACCATTTCGCCACACGCTGGGTACCGCCTATTGAGCGCCGCCAAATACTTGATCAATCAATAGCCTTTTTATCCCTGTTTTCTGCTTAGGATACTTGCCATCCCAACCGGATCTTATGAAGCCATTACGCCAGCTGGGGTCGCATCTAAAAGTCCGCGCTAGCCTGTACATCCATCACAGATGTGAAAACACGTCGTGACGTCTGACCAACAATTCATGTGCTATCCAATAGCGCAGGCCTACCCTTTTTTCTTCTTCTTCATCTTTTGGGATGTGATCGGGTTGTAGTGCTCGTCACAATTGAGAGCTACCCTTCCCTTCGGTCACGATGTCATGTGTAAAAGGGAGCGGCGAGACAGGTAAAGGTTAACAGTAGAACGTTGCGCAACTTGCATTACTCGTGTAGAATAATGAGTGAGGGCATAGAGCTACGATAACCAAGAGGTTTCGTGCAAAAAGAAACAATGACTACAGGAGCGAGATTGGCAAAAAGTAACTCGTCACCTGCAGGATTCGAACCTACGCACGCGAACGTAATGCCTTACAAACGATGTTAGCAGGGCACCGCCTTAACCACTCGGCCAAAGTGACTTGTTGGAAATGGCGTCCTATTTGTCAACATAAGTCACTACCGGCATGTGACACGACAACCGTCAACCGCAATCTTCGGCAGCGTCGAATTTCCTGTACCAAACAGCCAAGCTTGTGCGATCGCCGAATACCATGGCCCCCGCGAGACTCGGTGCCTGGTCAAGCCTTGATCCAAAAGGTGACTTTGCATGCGCATTTTAGTTGCGAAAATAGCCAAGGCCAAGCCGTCACCGGGTATATCGTCTGCGCCGACCGCCTGTACTTTGTGGCCGATGGGGCGTTTTCCAATGTTTGCAACTCAAACTCAGAATCTGGCTAATTCCGCACTCAGGCCTAAACTTGCTCCGCCTATATATCATAGTCACCTCACGGCATATTTCTCACAACCTTTTTCTTCTCTTCTTTCCTTCAACTCTCACAAGATTGAAATTTTACAAGCACAACTAGGCGATCTCAGCGGCCAGCATGACGCAGCAGCATATCCGCTTCCTCGTCCTTTCTGATACGCACGACGATGCATTTCCACCCACGGAGTCCTTACCTGCCGTCGATGTAGTTATCCACTGCGGCGACCTCACCATGATCGGTGGCCTATCCAATTACCGCCGCGCCCTCGACTCTCTTGCAGCCTGCTCTGCTGAGGTGAAACATGTTATTCCAGGCAACCACGATGTATCCCTAGATGCCGAGTGGTGGGATGAAAATCTGGACAGTGATGATGATGAGGACGAGCCAGTGTGTGCCCGCGCGTTATTTTCATTGGACGAGTATACCCGCTCTGGCGTTCGGTTCCTTGACGAGGGTACTCACGAGATTATTCTCCAAGACGGTCGAAGCTTTAAAGTATATGCATCGCAATATACGCCGGGCTTTGGTGGCTATGCCTTTGGGTATAGACCAGAGGAGGACCGGTTCAACGGAACTGGAAGGAGGATCCCAGATGATGAGGGTATTGATATTGTAATAACGCATGGGCCGCCCCTACCTCCATGTTTATCGTCAAATCAAGGTGAGGCGGTGCCAGCTTACAGACTCGACCTCGGTGGGAAGGATGACAGCGGCCAACAGCAGCACCTTGGATGTCCACGACTGTGGGAGGCAATTGCGAGGGTTAAGCCCAAGATGCACTGTTTCGGACACATACACGAAGGACACGGCGTGCAGATGGCGACGTTTCATTCAGAAACGGCAACTGTTACGGATGTAGAAGCTGTCGAGAGAGAAAGCGTGCTAGACATTGGGACTATCGCACCGGCGGCGGCTGACGGAGAAGGAAAGACTCTGCTAGTAAACTCCGCCATTCAAACACATGGAGAGGAGGAAAACAAGAAGCCGTGGATGGTGGATCTGGTGTTTTAAGCTGTGGATGTGATCGGGTTCCTCGGGAAACCTCATCAGGCACCTTTGCCAGGCCCGTAGAACGGAGATCGGCCTCGGTTTCGCAGATAGAGCGGGAATGGGCATGTTCGGCATCGTCATGCCGCTTCCCGCCCCCCGCAGTTGGTGGCGGCATTTTCGTCGCTAGATGGTCCATGCCTTTATTTTGGTGCATTGACGACTATGGCAAAATTAAAGGCATGACACAACTGTCTGGCCAGATCAGAGGACAAGCCCCCCCTCGGCTCAAGTTGTTTCACAGAGTGAATATTTCTGATGCTTACTGCCTCTTAGCGAGTTGGCTGCATAGATACGAGGGGGCGTATCACCTGCCTGCATAGTAACCATGTGCGAAGGAGGAGGAAGAAGGGAGGGTTCTGGTACGATGGTCAGCTTTCGGGAGGATCCAGAGGCGTACAAGGATGGATGAAATCTGGCAAGTACACTGCCGTAAACTGCCTTTTGCAAGTAGATACAAGTCAATTTTGTTCAGATTCTGATACATACGACCATAGATAACAGAGAATTCGGGGTCCCGTCTGCTCCCCCATAGACAAGCTGTTAATCGGCAGATTAGTAGTTGGGTCGGTGACGACCAGCGAACACCGGCTGTTGTATGTTTTCTTTTTTGCTTTTTCTTTTATTTATGGTTTTGTTTTCTTCATTTCGTTAGGATCACTTGACGCATGGATTGAAAAGACGTCATCAAACAACAAATCTCTTTTTGGTACATTCTATGGAGAGATCAAACAAATTATTCTAAGACACATTACAATTCTAAAAAGTCCCTCCGAACCCACTCCCGCATCTCCTCCATGCGAGGCCCCTCGTCCATCATGGAAAAGTGATTCACGTCGCTCAGCACCTGCACCTTGACCTGGCGCCTGCCGAGCAGCGACACCCAGCCGGAGGCCGAGAAGTCGGTGCGGTCGCGGAGCAGCCAGAGCATCTCGCGGGGGTCATCGGCGGCCATCTCCATCTGAGGCGCGTCCGGGCCGTGGCAGATGCCGTCGCGGGCGTAGATGACCAGGGAAGGAGGCGCACCGGGCAGCGGCATCGGGACGTAACCGTCGAGCATGTTGACGGTGGCGTCGAAGTGGTGGCGCAGCCACCTAGGGACGACTTTGCCGCCAGTCATCTTGCCGAAGACGCCAGCCTTGTCGAAAAAGTCAAACATGCGCGAGGGCGGGTTCTCCAGGCCAATCGGGTTCGGTGCGTCGATGAGCAGCAGCCGCTCGACGACCTCGCCGGCAGCCATGAGCGCCCGCGTGGCCTCGAAGGCGAAGAGGCCGCCGGCGGACCACCCACCGAGGTAGTAGGGCCCGTGGGGCTGGTGTCGTTGGATCTCGGCGACGTACTTGGCGACAACCTGGGACGTGGTCACGCCGAGCCGGGTCATCTCTTCTGGGTTAGTCCGCCACGGGCAGTTGAGCCCGAAGACCTTGACGCTGGGGTCCAGCTTGGCGACCGGGGCGTACGAAGCGGCCGAGCCAGATCCGTCCGGGAGCAAGAACAGGACACGGCGAGGAACCGGGGTGCTGGCGCGCCGGAGAACGATAGAGGTGGCATGCGGCTCGTTGGCAACGATTGGGTCGACTACCTTGGGAGCGCTGACTATGATGGATTTCGAGGGCGCACTCAAGATGGATTTCGAGGGCTTGAGTGTGCCAATGTCGTCTATCACAGTGACGTTGGGGTTGTTCCAGCCGAGTTCCTTGCCAATTGTAGCCTCCAAGTCTTTCAGGGTTCTGCTCTCGAGCAGGAGACTGCTCGACACCTCAGTTCCAAGAGTCTCGGTGAGCGAGTCCGCGATGGTGAGGCTGAGCAGTGAGTCGACGCCAAGATCGGCGAGACTTGCCGCAGACTCGAGCTCGTCGACAGGTATACCCGTCTCATCGGCGATTGCTTGGCGGATCCTGGCGGTCACGGCTCCAGTGTCGGGGGGAGGAAACTCGTCAGCTGCAACGGTAGAGGCTGACGATTCATCATCCGAGTTGTACGATGAAAGCTCCGGCGTCTCTCTGGGAATAGATCCCTCGGCAGCAAAGTATGACTGCAGGTCCTTGACAGTCGGATGTTCCGCGAAGAGCGTCGCTGGCAGGTCCAGCCCCATCTCGTCGCTGATACGCGAGGAGATTGTAAGCGAGAGCAACGAGTCGAGTCCAAAGTCGACGAGTTGGATTTCGGGCTGCAGCTCCGTCAACTCGATTCCCACTTCCTCGGCAATGATTGTCAAGACACGAGCGAAGTCCAAGTCTCCCGAAGGGGTTGCACTTGGACGCCGAGAGCTGCTTTGGGCAGGTGCCAGAGCAGGCGCCGGAGCAGCCACCGGAGCAGCGGCCGGAGTAGCGGCGAGCCACAGCTCCTTGCTGGGAGGCGAGTTTCTCTTGATGCTGGAGACAGGTGCTGTTTCGTTTGTTCTAGGCAAAAGCTTGTCGATGATCTTGCGCGGGATCGCTTGAAACTGGGAAGTGTCAGTATTGTTGGACATTGAATGATTATTTGGCATGTAAGACTCACCGCGACTCTGTCAAACATGGCAATGATACGATCACCGTCCAGAATATACGTGTCACCAGCATAGAGCTTGTTCTCAACAAGCTGCATCTTGTTATACGTGGTGTAGACCTTGCCCTCGCGAGGCATCTCGCCGAATCGCAGACGACTCCAGCCGTGATTGATGAAGACTTGCTGATCAGACTGCGAGTATTCATTGCCGTTCATGATGAATCCGGCCAGGTGGCCCAGGCTGTCGATCCAATGCGGGTTCATGACGAAGCCCTGGTTATCCACGCGGAAGGTCACCTTTGCCGTCGCCTCGAGCTCTTCGCTGTCAAGGATGACCTCCTGCATGCCCTGATACTCGCCGCTGTAGTCGACGATGGAGTTGAAGAGCTTGTAGACCATGGATCGCTTCAGTCGGTGGCTGTTACCACTAATAACACCCCGCTCAAGAGAAGCAATCCGGCCACGAATGAGATAGGCGACCGTGTTCCAGTCGGCAAGCCAGGCAGACGTGTCGACAGACAGACGGACATTGGCCTTGGCATGGTGTTCCGTTGTGTTACCAGCCTGATCAACGCTGTAGATGGAGACGGAGATGAGCTGCGAGGCCCAGTCAGCCGTAGCCGAGACGCGGAAGAGGCAGGACGTCTGGGATGGGTGGGCAATCAGAGGACGATCGACCTTGACGTCGGAGACATCAAATCCGGTAAAGTTGGCAGTGTCACATCCCTTAACAAGGGCTTTGCCTACTGTCAAGGCAACGTCACCGTACAGACTCTGCATAAAGTAAGTCAGTCTCATTCATAGTCATTGTCGTTGTGGCAAAATCCCGTCGCAGTAGTGGCAGCAACTTACCGATGGGCACAGCGCCACTCCATTCACCTTGTGTCCACGTAGGACATGAACCAGCCTGGTGTCGAACAAGTCCGACTCGGCCAGCATGGTAGACTTCCCGGATGTGTGCTTCTCCTGCAGCACGCGCTGGACTGAAGGTGAAATGTATCGAGCCGCTGGTAAAACTGCAGCCTCACTGGTGATCTTTGCCTGTACAGGCTTGGCCGCACCGGAGCAGCACTCTCCCTTGGTCAGAAGCCAGTCATTCTTGTAGGCAATCCAGTAGTTCTTCAGATCCCAGCCGTAGCGCGGCAGTTGAATGACCTGGTGCGACTCGCCGGAGTCCCGGTGAAAGTTGTTCCAGTCAATGTCCAGGCCCTGGGTGTACATGGATTCCAGGGCGGAGACGATGCAGGACCATGGTGACGTCGAGGTCCGGACGGATGCCAGGGCAGTCGACTGGGGACCCAGCGTTCCCTTGATCATTCCGGAGCAGGCCGGATGCGAACCCATCTCAAGCCAGATGGTTTCTTGATCGACGAGGGAAGCAATCCTGGCCGCCTCCAACGCACCCTGGAAGTCGACCACACCGCGGCATGCCCGGACGAGATAGTCTCCAGCAAAGGCCTCTCCCTCTTGAATGACACTGCTGAGCAGCGGAGACAGGACGGGGATCTTTGGTGCGCAGTACTGGACATCCCGAGCCGCCTTTTCAAACTCGGCAAGGATCGGGTCGACCTGGGACGTATGGAAAGAAAAGGGAATGTCCAGCGGCACGTACGAGTAGCCCTCTGACTGGACCTTGGTCGCGAGCTTGTCCAAGTCCCGCTTCTTTCCACCGACAACCGTGCCGCCGGGCTGATTGATACATGTAATCTCGCAAGACGACCCTGCCAGCAACGGCAAGATGGCGTCCTTGGGGGCCTTGATGGCCATCATGCCGTGAGTACCGGGGGTGCAGTGTCTCGCCAGCAGCGTCGCTCTCGTGCCCACCAAGAGGATGGCATCACTGGCACTGATGACGCCGGCCGCGAAGAGCGCTGCGTACTCTCCCAGGCTGTGGCCCACGACCACGCTCGGACGAACATTCCAGGTATTCCACAGCCGACTCAGTGCCATCTGCAGGGATGCCAAAGCGAGGTGGCCGACGCACGTTTCCACGCCCTCGAGGCTCGAGACGGAACCATCGATTAGAGAGAGGAAAGGCGGGAATCCATGCTGCTGGGCCATGGCATTGAACTGGACCAGGTCCTCGCGAAAGCTAGGGACGGTATCATAGAGCTCCCGACCCATGCTGGTATACAGATTTCCCTGCCCGGTGAATACAAAGGCGACCTTTGGTGCCTTGGCTGATGGTCGCTTCCGGACCTGCGTCTGAGACTGTGCCCGCTGCTTCAGCTCCTTGACAATAGCGGCAATCGAAGCGCCGGAGCAAGCCACCCTGTAGCCATGATGGATGCGTCTGGCCGTCGCGGTGTAAGAGAGCGCTGGGAGAGAGCAGGAGGGATTCTCCTCGAGGAAAGATACCAAGCGCTCTATGTTGGCAGTGAGAGACTTTGCGGATTTCGCCGTAACCGTGACCAAGTAGGTGCCACGCTTCTCTCGCTGCCCTGGAGAGGAGTGCACAATCTCTTCCTGGGGAGTCGGAGCGTCTTCGAGAAGTAATGCCGTGTTGCCGCCGGCTGCGCTAAAGTTGTTGAGGAACATCCTGCGCATTCCGCCGGCAGAGTCCTGTCGCCGCCAAGGGGTCGGCTCGAGGGCGATACGGACGTTGCGCTGGGCAAGGTCCTTCGGGTAGTTTCTGTTGATGCGGGTCTTGATTCCACAGTGCGGCGGGATCTCGTTGTTCTTCATCATCATCAGCGCCTTGATGAGAGACACCACGCCGGACGCGGATTCAGAATGCCCGATGTTGGCCTTGGCTGAGCCTAGATACAAGGGACGGTCGGCGGCGCGCTGCTGATCCGGGAGGAACACGGAGAGTACGGAGCGCATTTCGGTGGCGTCACCGGCCTGGGTGCCGGTGCCGTGCATCTCCACGTAGCTAATGTCATTGGGATCGACGCCTTGGTATCGCAGGACGCGCTTGAAGACGGAGACTTGGTCCCCCTCGTGAGGCCGAGTGATGGAATCTGTCTGGCCGCAGTGGTTGGTGTTTGATCCGGCGATGACGCCAAAGATTGGGTCTTTATCCTCGAGGGCATCTTCCAGACGCTTGAGGATCACCGCGCCGACACCTTCGGCACGGCAATATCCGGAAGCCTCGTCATCAAAGGTGTTGCAGTTGCCTGGATTAGGGGTCGTGGGTTAGCTTGAACGGTAACTTGCAGATTGGACTCGCAAAATCGTATGTAAGAGTAGGACCTACCAGACTTGGCCAGGAAATGACCACGATCCAGACCAGTAAAAATGTCTGGGTTGGTGAGGACATTTGTGCCGCCCGCAATTGCAGTATCGCACTCGCCTCTCAGCAAATAGCCGCAAGCTGACTGAATGGCGGCAAAGCTGGAGGAGCAAGCCGTGTCAATGCAGAGACTGGGGCCGGAAAATCTGAAAAAGTAACTATAGACGACTGTGTTAGTAGGAAATGGTGCATCTCTTGCTGCACTCCGGTACCCCGACACTCCGACACTCCGAAACTCCGAAACTCCGGCTATCCGGCAGGCAGCATTCACGGACCAACAACATACCTGATCCGTCCCGGCATAAAGGCTCGGACACCACCGGGGATAAAATAAGTGTCAACGTCCTGACTGCTATTGACTTCTCGCCAGTCATCACTCGTGACGCCAAAAAAGACTCCGATGCGATCCTGCTGTGTCGAGGGAGTCCTGTTGGGCACCATGCCGGCCATCTCCATTGCCTCGTAGGTGGCCGTGATGGCGAGTCTCTGCGCCGGATCGGTGCTGTTTGCCTCACGGGGCGACATGTTGAAGAATTGCGTGTCGAACAGGCCGGGCTCGTTGATGAAGCAGCCATGCTTGACCTTGTTCGTGTTTCTCTTCTTCCCTGTCGGGTCGTGGTAGGTTTCCCAGTTGAATCGATCCTCGGGGATGGTCCGGTGGACGTCACGGCCGGCTCGGAGAAGATTCCAAAACTCATCGTTGGACGTTGCCTCCGGGAATCGACCGGAATAGCCGATGATGGCAATCTTGCTCTGGTCAAGTCGGCCTGTAGGCTGGGTCGGCTGCTGTGCGGGAAGTGCCCCGATCATGTTGTGCACGGCCACCTCGATCTTTGCCTCGCGAGTCAAGTATGAGGACAAGAGCGAGGTGCTGTTGTAGTAGAATGGGTAGACGTTGCATTTTCTCATCTTGCGCGCGCCAAAGGCCGTGGAGAGACTGATGAGGATCTTCTCCCAGGCAACGACTTCTCGCAGCACACTGGTGCTGGCCGTTCGCAACAGACTCTTCAAGTCAGCGGCCTCAATCACCTCTCCCGTAGACCCTGAGATGATGGGTATACGAGGCTTGAACTCGGCGAGTTCCTCGGCCGGGAACCCCTCCAGGACGTATTCAACATCAGCCTCATGGAAGATGTGGGGAGCATGGAACGGCGACTCAATGGGTAGGCGATGCTGTGCGAGGTTGTTCCGCGCAAGGAACTCGGTCAGCGTGTCGGGGGGACCGCTGACGGTAGCGTTGAATGGTGTCGTGGCGCTGATATAGAGCTTGGACAGTCTGCTATGGTAGGGCTTCTGGAGGTCAGCATCAATCGTCCTTGGAAGACTCGCGCAAGGAAAAGAAAAACCCACGTTTTCGCTTGTAAACTTTTCAATCAATTCATCCACTGGCTTGTCGCGAGATACCACAGCAGACCAATTCTTGTTTCCGGCCTTGGTGATCATGTCTCTTTGGAGGACTGAGCGAAGGGCTGTTCGGAAAGCGGCCATGGAAGCCTCGACTCCGGCCACGACAACCTCGGACACGGACTGAGAGACGCAAATAGCAGAAGCGGCAAACGAGCCGGTGCATATTCCCAGGAGGTAGGCCTTTTTTGGAGATGGAAAGGGTCTCCCAGAGGCAAAGCTGCAACAAGGAGCACCAAGCATTAGATAGAGACCAGACGGGGCATGGCTCGTTGTGGTGTCGGACTTACTGGATAAACTTGGCCAACTGGCAGACTGTCATTAGGAAAAACTGCATGACTGGCTCTCCTTCCATTCTGTCACCGAACCCGGAAACCAGGTCAATCAGAGTTGTAAATCGGGGGAACATGTTTTGTACGGCCGATGGCTGTCGACCCAGCTCCTGTCGAAGACGCAAGGCCACGCGCTCGAAGAAGGAGATCATGGCCTCATTGCCTCTGACGTGAAGCAAGCGTCGAAGCTCTGCATCGAAGCTCGCTGTGAGGTCGCCAAAGATTAACAGATCGGCTGTCTCACCCGCCTCAGCAGCGGGGGCGTTGGCGGTCATGGTGACGGGTGAGGGAGGGAGGGGGGCCGGGGCGCCTGCTGTTGAACTCTGCTCGTATCTGGGCTTGGATGTTGATATATGATGTATTATTGAGCAGGCTGTTGGACATGAGTTGACAGGTGTAGCGGAAGCAGATGTGGTTGAAGACGGGTAATTTATATATTCACACGTGCCCGAGGCCGCCCTCATTTCTGTACCGCGTCCGATAGCAATGTCTTAATCCCACTCCCGACATCGACACCGACAAGGGTCGGGGTAATTGTCAAAAATGTGTTCCGTGTCGTATCAAGTCGGTAAGCAAGGGGTGGCTTGATTTCATCCCTCCATCTATCCATCCCTCCATCCGTCGCCTTTCTCTTTTACTCCTGCTTTCCATCCACCATACAAACTTGGGCTCTCGCTGACGCGTCTTGGGGACTTTTGGCCGACAGTACATGCACAAGTCGGACCCGGAGTAACCCTAGATAAAAGTCGTCTCGAGTGACAGGGCGTGATACCCACGCCTCTGCGCTGTCGCAAGGCTGCGACCCCCCTGGGAAGGAACATCGGGTAGAATATGTAACATCGTCAGCTTCTCATAAAACAATATTTGTATAAACCTGTAACAGCAGGTGAAGAAGCATATAGTTTCTGCGCTTGGCTATTAAATCTTGCCAAAGGCTATTTGCGAAGCCTGCCTGGGGTGCTGTTGTTGGCATTCTCCCCGGCTCCCTCCTCCTCCTCCAAGCTGTCTGTCTGTATGCGAAACTGGTCTCGGCGCGAAGAATTGGCTCATCCATCCATCAACCATGCATATCACCGCATCGCTTCTCTTTCTACCAGTAAACTAAGCCTTGCTCCAAATCGCCTTGACACCGAGATTCTCAGGGCTTACAGACGGAGGCCCTTTGACCCGAACACCCACCCTCTTTAGCCATTGCCGCTCGTCCCTCATCCGTGCAGCAGTCCACCGCCGCCCATCTACCTGCATCTCAATCACATCCCTATTCCCAGGGGCGTGAGCAGGCTGTGATTTTGCTGAACAATACGAAAAAACGTTCTATACATAGCATTTTCACCGTCTCTTCGCCGCAAATCCCGCTGAGGCCTCAACTCTTTGGCCGGCGTCGCTGTTTGGGTCTCTTGCCCCTGCCCTGCCCTGCACAGCACAGCATCCAGCACCATACCATGTCTTCCATCATGAGTGGCGCCGGTGATGCTCTCTCGCCGAATCTCACGAGCTCTGCATCATTGTCAGCCTCAGCAGCCCCCACGCCATCCAGCCTGTTCATGTGCATCCCTGTTGACCAGGGCTCCAGCGCGTTCCTCGCGATCTTGACGGATGTGCCATTGCCTCTAATCACCATGATCAATCCGCTCGATGCCCTGTTGGGTACATCTACGAGCCTGAATCTGACCATCTTGCCAACAACTCCAACGGCAGGCCCGGCTACGAATGCAACAGATATAGGCAGTGCGCTACCCCCAACCGCAACGCCAACCAGCACGGCTACGTTAACAGCTCAGACTGCTCTTCCAACTGCAAATTCAGGTTCAGGTTCAGGATTGAGCTCGGAAGATCCACAACTTCAAGCCGGCAAGCCTACGGTCGCTCAGAAACAGGCTGCAGAGCCAGATCCTGCCCACGGGCCGTTCTCTGGAGGCAACCCGACCGTCCCCGAAGATGTCTTCATCACGGCGATATTCCTCATCCTCTTCGCTCTTGGTGCCTTTACGCACATCTCCATCTACCGGGCAAATGCCAAGCGTGGCCACAGCTTCCTCCTCTCAGATGTCATGTTTGACTTTTGCATGGTGCGCGTACTGACCTGCATCTTTCGCATCATCTGGGCATTTTTCAGTCCACGCGGTATTGTCCTGGCAGCAACCATCTTCCAAAACGGCGGGTAAGTTTTTACGATTCTCCCCTCACACATCGTCCGGTTGCTGGAACCCGTGCCAACGCTGACCCGTCTTCAGTGCCGCCGTCATCTTCGCAGTCAACTTGGTCCTCGCGCAGCGCATCGTGCGCTCCATGCACCCCAATTTTGGCTGGAAGCCCGCCTTCAGCTACGTCTCCCTGTTCCTCATCCTCTCCGTTCCTGCCGTCATCGTGATGAACATCATCACCACCGGCTTCAGCTTCTTCAGCGTCGGACGCCCCATCCGACTCGAGGCCACGGAGAGCGTGCTGGCCGTCGGCGCCGCCTGGAACATGATGCTGGTCGTCATGCCGCTGCTGTGGATCTTCATCGCCGGCGTCGTGCCGCACCCGCCGCCCGAGCAGTTCGGCATCGGCGACCTGTCCCGCAAGATCAGCCTGGTCGTCTTCAGCGCGACCACGCTTGCCGTCGGCGCGGCCATCAAGATCGCGGCCATCGCGGACCCGGAGAGCGTTGCGGCCATGTCGCCGCTCTTCAGCCGGCGCGCGTTCTACACTACGGGCTTTATGCTCGAGATCTTGACCGTCGCCGCGTACGCGGCCTTTCGCATTGACCTGCTCTTCCACATACCCAACGGGTCCAGCCGGCCGGGGGACTACTCCGTGCGGACCGAGCCCCGATCGTGGACGGCTAGCGAGATCACGCACGAGATTCACAAGATGGGCGTCCGCTACGAGCTTCTGAGCTCCCAGGGTGGCGCTGGCGCTGGCGCTGGCAGGGGGCCGCTCATCGCCATGTTCCACCTCGGTTCCGCGGAGCATGACGTGGCCATGATGAACGAATCGAGCAACCAGGATCCAGGACGGGAGAGGAGTATCAGGGTGGTGAGCCGAAGGCAGAGTTTCATGGAGGCAATCGCTCCAAATCGTCCCTTGCGGGCATCACGGTCGACAGTCTACATGACCGAGAAGTTGCCCACAAGTGTGTACGAACACGGCGAATAGCCGACGAGGGGAGAAAAGGGTGGGTTGTCAAACAAATTTGACTCAAAACCCACTGATCTATTATTAGTTACCCCTGCATTAATTGGGATCTGAGAGCAGTCTTGGCTAGTGCCGCTGTGCGGTGAGAGAAGCGAGGATGAGGAGAGATAATAATAGATTGGATATTGTTTTTTTACAAATAGATGAATAAATAACCAAATGAATGAATAAACTGTTTTGTCATCGTTTCTTATTGTGCACAGGTGGAAGAATGAATCTGAGTCGACTATCGCGCCTTCTAAACGATCACAGATGTAATGTTGTATAGAAGGGCTGAGCGTTCTCAATGTCACTCCGGGCTAATACCCGCATTTGGGAGAACTAACCAACTAACTGGTTAGTTCTGTAACTGAAAAAAATAGCAACCACCAGATACCTAGATAGATGTAAGGTAAGCTTGCAAGTGGAATTAGCTGCAGGGTAGGTTGGGGCAGGTCGTGTATAGGGTAGGCACTTTATTCAACTTGGTCTCGAATGCAAAAAAAAGAACCGACACAACATCAGACCACCAACACAATATTGCATGAGACACAGCTCAGGAGTCAGGCGTATCTGGCCATCTCAGCTAGGGGCTACTCATCTCAGCCCCTAGCTGAGTATGACTCGCTCGCTATCGAGTCTTCGCATCATCAACTCCAACAAAGCTCACTCTATCACCCCGCGACATTCAAATCCCCCCCGACGCAGAGTGAGGTGGCGGCCGCTGGACCGAGGTAGTTGCACAATGCTACAATGTTTCAAACCAAAAAAAGCCGCGTTTTGTGCTTGGTCCTATCTTTGTTTTTCAATCGCATCAACAATCCAATGCTCGGATACTCTCAGATGCCTATGCCGGTAACTTTGTGAAACTGAGAGGCAGCCGGTTCGTTCTGGCAGGGGGGAAGAGAGAAGAGAGTAGGTTAGTAGTGAGAAACTTGCTGATGGTGATCTGCTCCCGGCTGAATGGGCGAAGCGGTCTGTGGACTACTTACTACCTTGGCTTTTCCCTATCATGACAGGACGAGCCCAGCCGAGTGGGAATTAGCAATTACAGATGCATGTATGCCGCTCTGCCAAGTTGGCCGTGCATTTTTTCGGGCCGCTTCCCGATCTTGAACTAACTCTCTGAATGCTGCTTGAATCGAAATCGTGTACTCCGTATGCCCAGAATCTTTAGCGAGTACCTGGATTGGCACTGTTTTTAGCAGTGGGTTGCAGGTAACCTGTTAGCGCATGCCATGCTACGGATAGATCTAGTTAGTGGGTTCATTATTAGGGAGTCCAACACGGCATCACGTGCCCCACATCGCCAAGTCTCTGCCGATTTTCTCTCAATGGAATCGGTCAGTTATGCATCTCCTTGTACAGCCTCAGGCACCTCCTTGTACGGCCTCCTTGCACAGCCTCCTTGCACAGCCTCCAGCCTCCTCCTCCTGCATCACGCAGCACGCATCACGCAAATACCAGAAACTGCTGCTGGCACCCCCTGCTTCCGTTTCCCCCGCCGTCGCATCCCCCGCTCGGCTTCCGGCTTCCCTTGCGCCGCTCGACTCGTCCATCAACCAACGCGACAATGTCTGGATTAGCAGAGTTGGAAGTCGAAAGAGACCAATACCAGGAGCAGGTTCGTCATCACCCCGTCACCGCCCCAGCACCACCTGCTCGGCACCACTGACCAGCCCTCACCTCAGCTTGACCTTGTTCTTGCGCAGCTGCGTGATGACCCCGATAATGCCGAGCTCAAGGCTCTCGAGCAAGAGTTGAAAAATTTCGTCCATCTTCTCAATGAGAACATTGCAGAACTGAAGCCCAAACAGGCCCCGAAGCCGACGCCGAAGCAGCCCTCACCTCCACCTGAACCCGAGAAATGGTCGCGCGAGAACCACCCCGCCTTCAAGAAAGCGGCCCCTCCGCCCCCAGAGGAGAAGGACGACACACCCGTCACCTATCAAGTGAACGACATCGTCATGGCGAAATGGGTGTCCGGCGATAAAGGATTCTACCCGGCCAAGATCACCTCCATCACCGGATCCACCGCCGCGCCCGTCTACGTTGTCAAGTTCAAGAGCTACGACAACACGGAAACACTGCGCTCCCGCGATATTCGCCCAATCTCCAACAAGAGAAAGGCCGAAGCGCCGCCCCCGCCCCCGCCTGCTTCGACGCCCGGTCTTGTATCCTCAGCTGGCGCGACCACGTACGCGACTGCAGGCAAGGATCCCGCCGCGGAGGCCAAACCGCCGAAACCCAAGAAGATCAAGGCCAAGAAGGAACTTGAAGCCGGCAAGAACAAGTGGCAAGAGTTCAATTCAAAGTCCAAGTTTGGAAAGACGCAAAAGAAGGAGAGCATGTTCCGGACGCCAGAGGGCATTCGTGGTAGAGGTGCGTTCATCACTTCCTGTGCCTCCGGGCAATCAACGATGTGCTAATATCTTCTCCCTAGTTGGTTTTACTGGATCCGGTCAAGCAATGCGCAAAGACCCAAGCCGCAACCGCCACGTCTATCAAGTGAACGAGGATTTAGACTAATGGATCTTGTGCCCACAGCAGGATAACCACCTTCGTTTTTTCCCCATGAGCATAGTACGGCGTTTCAAGGATGGGAGGGCTTTCAATCTCTACGTTATGCAGACCATTATTTTCGTCACGGTAAAGAGGCTCCCTGTTTGTTGCTGCGGAGGCTAACTGCCATTATGGCTCCCTTCTTTCAGGCTACTTTGTCGCGGGTTTGTAGAGATTTGAGCAACGGGCTACGGAAGTTTATGCCAATCTGATATATTTCGCCCATTTTAGTTCAAAAATACATATTTTACATGGTCATGCACCAGCTGCCTGGCCATTGAAGTACCGGTCACCTACTAACGCTCCCGCATCTCAATTTTCGGCACAATGCTTTTGGCGATATTGAGAAATGCAGCAGCTCGCTCACTCTCTGGCTCTGCCACCACCGTCGGCTTACCTTGTTCTGCATCGTCCCCGATGCTCGGGTGCAGTGGTATGTCGCCGAGAAACTCAATGTCATGCTCCAAGCACATCTTTTCCACCCTCTCATTCGATCCGAACACGTGCGTGCCTTCATTGCAGTGCGGGCAAGTAAACAGGGACATGTTTTGTACAAGTCCAAGAATATCCACGTTGACAGTCTTAAACATGTTTATCCCCTTAATGGCGTCCTTGGTAGCTAATGTGTGTGGTGTCGTAACAATGACGGAACCTGCGCTTCATGTTAGCAACTACGTGGTGAAAGGGTTGGGCAAATGTACCGTCGAGAATCACTTGTTGCGTTATCGTCAGCTGGGTATCACCTGTTCCAGGCGGCAAATCCAAGACTAGTACATCTAAACTGCCCCAATCAACCTCGTGTAGAAGCTGCTGTATGGCTTTCATGACCATAGGCCCTCTCCATACTACGGGGGCAGATTCCCCGACAAGATACCCCATTGACATTGTTTTGACGCCATAGTTTGTCAAGGGAACAAGTTGGTTATCTATAATCTGTCAGCGATGCATTCTAACCAATGGACACTGTGCGCGTACTTTTGGAGAGCCTAGGCTCGCCAGATAAGTCAAACAATGTCGGGATTGAGGGGCCGAAGATGTCCGTATCTAGAATACCGGCCCTGAACCCCAGTCTTGCAAATGCCAGCGATAAGTTGGCTAAGAATGTCAATGAACGACCGGAAAACTTAATGGGGATCTAGGCCTGCGCACCCGCTACTGTGCTCTTGCCGACGCCGCCCTTTGCTGATGATACGGCAATGACTTTGTCGACGCCCGTAATCTTGCGTTTCAGTGGTTTTCTCGGCCAGTGAGGTGGCGTTCCAGCCCGGGGCAAGCCCTGTTCATGTAAGTGACTTGATATATATCATCATTTCATCATGACTTACCAACGGGTTCTCATGCGCCAGAGCACCGGCTATGCGAAATAGCCTGCATGCGGTAGGCCTCATAGTCACGAAAGTAGGTCAACAGGGGCA
This sequence comes from Cordyceps cicadae, assembly GCA_002968875.1. Classification (NCBI taxonomy): domain Eukaryota; kingdom Fungi; phylum Ascomycota; class Sordariomycetes; order Hypocreales; family Cordycipitaceae; genus Cordyceps; species Cordyceps cicadae. Next base: position 13,307 of record MWMN01000012.1, on the reverse strand, counting down.
ATCTTGTAGTTTGTCGCTTTTTTATTCAGGCAACACAGCAAAAGTCCGCGACAAAGCAAAAGTCCCCGTAAAAACTGGGCCTCAGAAGCGATGTTGTCCGGCGTGGCGTGTGTTGGCGAATAACTTGTAATCTCATCTGCATGATTCGAGGAGCATTGTGAGCTACATGCTGTTTACCGGTTTACAGAGAAGATGTACACCAAAAGATCACTGGCTGACCCACTGATGGGATGCTAGGGGATTCTGCCGTGATTGACCGCCTAAAAGTTAAAGGGCTTCTCGTAAAAAATTCCAGGCGTGGGGCTGCTCAGGACCAGGCTTCTATCTCGAAGGAATCGAAAATTCGCAAATATGGGCAAAGTTACAGGGCGCGCGAAATTGTTCGAGAAATTTGACGAACATATTGAGAAAGGTAATTGGGTGTTGTACAGATCACATGAACCTAGGTCTAACTGTTTGCAGACTATGACCCGGAAACCGAACATGTGGTAGCGAGCGGCAGCGAAGAGGGCAGCGAAGACGAAAATGCCGGCACCGAGCACTATGTCACTGTCGCGAAGAGCAAGTTGCGCCAAAAAGGCGAAAACTCACTCGGACCGCAATACAGAGGCTCGAAAGTGAGTCGAAGTGCGCTAGAGAACGAGAGCTCGGACGAGGAAGATGTCGAGGACGAGGAAGAGGACGATGACGACGAGTACGACGACCCTGAAACGGCAAATCTCGAGATCGATACCGCGGAAGCCAGCGACTCAGAAATAGGAAGTGACGATGCCCTGGGCGAATCAGATAACGAGAAGCTCAGCAATTTTGTCTTTCGTGGCAGCTCTAAACCGAGAATATCCAAGAGCAAGCGAGCCTCCGCCGCAGACTACATGTCTGCCTCCGAGGACGAAGATGAAAAGAGTCAGGAGGAACTAGACGACGACGAGGATGAAGAGGAAAGTGACATGAGCGACGGCCTGGATGCCCTGATAGACGGCGAGGCCGAGGAAAGCGACGAATCAGGCGAAGGCGAGGATGATGATTATGACGACGACGACGCAATCGATGAATCAGAGAACGACGAAGAGGAAGAAGACGGAGACGAAGATGAGGACAGCGAGGATAAATCTTCAAATGCCAAACCAGTTATGAACGGACGAACACCAAACGCCGACGTCGAGAAGGGTGCGGCTATTCAAAAGCAACGGAAGCTCTATGACGGCTTACTGAATTTGCGCATTCGGTTACAAAAAGCCCTAATTGCAGCCAACACATTCAGCGCGTTGGAGGAGGACTCCGAAGAAAACGACACAGCTACGGAGTCTTACACTACGGCCGAAGCTACTGCCCTCAGCCTATTAAATACGCTGAGCAGCCTGCGAGAGAATTGCGGTGCGGCACCCAGTGCGGGCACGAAGAGAAAGCGCGACTACGGGGTCTCAACAACGACCGTCGAAATCTGGGAGGAATTACAAGAACAGGACCGTCGCGCGTTGAAGTCGCGCGAGAGGTGCCTAGAAAAGTGGTCTCGCAAGGTGCAGAGCGTCAACGTGACGACGCCCAAGGGCCTCAGCTCGCGAAACAAGACACTCGTGGGGTCACTTCGCGACCAGCTCAACGACCCGGAGCACCGCCTGGCGAAGCGCACTCGCGTTCCGCGCTCATGCGCTCCCGCGCAGCACGCCAAGAAAGTGGGCGAGGACGAGGCCATCTTTGACGACGCCGACTTCTACCAGCTCCTGCTCAAGGAGCTCGTGGAGCAGCGCACGGTGGACTCGTCGGCGAACCAAACCAGCGCGGTGCCGTCGGTGGTCGTGACGGCGTCGCGCGAGAACAGGACGCGCAAGGTGGTGGATCGCAAGGCCAGCAAAGGCCGCAAAATGCGCTTCACGGTCCACGAGAAGCTGCAAAACTTCATGGCGCCCGAGGACAGGCGGCAGTGGGAGCAGAACGCCATCGACCGGTTTTTCAGCACGCTGTTTGGCCGCAAGTTGGAGCTTGACGAGGACGACGCGGGTGAGGACGAGGACATGAATGATGTCGCGGACGCAGATTTCAAGATGTTTGCATAAAGCCACCCTCGTTCCCCGCGCGACAGGACTGGTCACCTCCTTTTTTCCCCCATCTCTTATCTCGGAACATGTAGCAATTTTGTCGGGGTCTATCGGGACACATCACTAGACGTGTGTATTTTCGCATTCAGGAGTCGGAATTCTTCCTTAAATAAAGACATAATTATTGCGTAACACGCTCTTGCGAAGGAATCCGATGTTCCGCTGAATTGTGACGTGCTTCCGCAAATTGGCTGCTCGCGGCATGATGCGGAATACAGTGGGGTAGTGGCTCCTGAATTTCAGTGGGCGGCTTTCATCGGCCATGAGGCGGGGCGCGGGAGCAATTCCGTCGAGGGGCCTCAAAACCCCGTACCATCAGTTGTTTTTACAGCTTCTTTGTATGTGGGTTTACATACAGCCTGGATGATCTGGTGCGGGGCGACGAAGCATGTGAGTAAAACAGAGTGGTTTGTGTGCAATGGCAGGTGTCTCTGATAGCAGGCTGCTCAAGCCAAGAGGAGGAGATCCGGAGATTGCGGGGGTAGAGGGAGACTAGGTAGGCAAAAGATCTGGAACGCCTACGGAACCAAGTTGGCGTAATCGCGGGTCGGATACATTATTATAAAACGGTAGATCGAACCGCTGCCGGAAAGAAATTGAATTCGGAATGTACAAGTAATGTGGTGCCGTGAGACTACTTTGATGAGGTGAGGCTAGAGTCTCGATAGAATCAACACCAATTCAACGACCATATCCAGAGATGCTTGTTGCTGGTTATTGTTATTGTAAATGAATACTGTGCCATTGGACGAATGTCTACCTTGAATACTGTCTCCCATTTCGCATCTTGCTCTCGGCTTAGAGGGCGGCGCGGGGCCGTGACCATTGTGGGTACGGCCGTCGGGGTGGGCAAATGGAGGGGTGTTTGCGGCAGAGCTCTAGGTCGAGGAGGGGGAGCAGCCAACGCCGTTCCGCTTTCATTCCCTCTTTCCATTTTTCATAACCTTGAGACAAAGTCCTTCCTTTCACATTTCAACCCTCGCATCCAACACTCCGTCTTCTCATCCCCATCTTCTCCCACCACTTCACGCACAATCACAATGGCTCCTACCACGTCTTGGGTGCCCGCCGACGCCAAGGGTGACTTCACCATCCACAACCTGCCGTTTGGCATCTTCTCGACTGGCTCCGACGCGCCCCGCGCCGGTGTCAGAATCGGCGACAGCATCGTCGACCTCAAGGCCCTGTCCAGCGACCCGGCCGCCTCCAGCCTCAAGTTCATCCAGGGCTGCGCCGCCACCCTTGCGCAGCCGACACTGAATGCGTTTGCTGAATCCGGCCGCGCTACGCACAAGGGTGTCCGCGCCGAGCTGCAGGCCATCCTCGGCGAGGGCGGCGATGCGCTGCTCAAGAGCAACGATGCGCTGAGGCAAAAGGTTCTTGTGCCCGTTAGCCAGGCCAAGATGCACCTGCCCATGCAGATTGGTGACTACACCGACTTCTACGCTGGCTACAACCACGCCTTCAAGGTTGGCGTCCTCTTCCGGGGTCCAGACAACGCTCTGCAGCCAAACTACACGCACATCCCCGTTGGCTACCACGGCCGCTCGTCCAGCATCGTCGTCTCCGGCACGCCCATCCAACGCCCGCGCGGCCAGATCCTGCCCAACCCCACCGCCGCCGAGAAGATCCCCGTCACGAGCGCCTGCAAGCGCTTCGACTACGAGCTCGAGCTCGCCGCCTTCATCTGCAAGCCCACCCAGATGGGCGACGCTATCGACGTCAACGAGGCCGACCAGTACATCTTTGGCTACGTTCTACTCAACGACTGGAGTGCCCGCGACATCCAGGCCTGGGAGTATATTCCCCTCGGACCCTTCAACGGCAAGAATTTTGGTTCCACCATCAGCCCCTGGATCGTGACGGGTGATGCCTTGGAACCCTTCCGCACCGAGGCGCTGGAGAACAAGACCGCTATCCAGCCTTACCTGCAAGAGGCCGAAAAGAAGAACGTCTATGACATCAAGCTTCAGATTACGATCAACAGTAAGCAGAAAAAAATCTGACTGCAAAAATAGCACCACATCTGCATGAATTGCTAATCGTATCCCTGCACAGCGGACGGAAAGTCGGACGGCAAAGTCATCTCCGAGACCAGCGCCAAGAACCTGCTGTGGTCGTTCCCCCAGATGGTCGCCCACCACACGTACGGCGGCTGCAACTTGCGAGCGGGCGACATGCTGGGCTCTGGGACGATCAGCGGCACGGGGCTGCGTGAGCGTGGTAGCTTGCTGGAGATGACCGAGGGCGGCAAGCAAGACTTTGAGATTGGGAACGGCAAGGTGCGTCGCTTCCTCGAGGACGGCGACAGCGTTATTATGTACGGATACTGCGAGAAGGACGGCGTGCGCATCGGCTTTGGCGACTGCGAGGGCACCATTCTACCGGCCAAGGCGCTGTGAGTGGCGAGGAAGAGGATACAAGGACATGAAGAAAGGGGGATGGAGTGGCAAAGGGGAGCAGTGCTCTGCCTGCCGCACGATTGATGAAGAATTACAGATAGACCAATGAAGAAGAAACAAAAGTGTCAATGAACGTGGATCAACAACGTGGAAGATGAACACCGACATTTCGCCCCCCCACAGAGGGAGAGCCTTGTACGAATGAAAGGAGCGGGTAGTTGCAGCCCATGCAAGATGCCCGAGGGGATGGAAAGTCGGCAGTCGACGACGGGATTTCCAAGACGTCCAAGACCTTCGGATGGTTCAAATTAGTTAAATTGTCGGCATGTGGAAGGGGATCCTTACCCGACCCTCGTGTCTCAGCCCCCGAACGGCGCAGTGCTTCCGCGGCCTGGGTCGCAGTGACAGGCCTATTTACGGATGCATGTTGTGATAGTGGCTTGAGCGTAGTGGCTAGAAGGTCAAAAGTACCAGGGGAGGATGAAGTGTAGCCGCCGATTACGCCACTTCATCCCAAAGTCTTGGTTGGGGGGGTGGTTTGGGACGGGACGACTTTACTCTTCACCCTTCACCACCCATGGCCATAACGCCTGGGTCACGTGTGGCGAACGCCCTGGCTGTGGTCCAGGCTTTTTACGTATGGGGGGTGGGAAGGCGGTCCGGCTAGCTGGCACCTGGACTGACAGGGCTCTCAGAGTGGTTGTCGCTCTCTCGCCTTCTCGCACCCTCTGTTTTTTTTTTTTTCTCTTTTTTGTTTCTCTTCTCATTCCCTTCTCTCTCATTTAAAGCCCCCCCCTTCTACTCCTATTCGACCATCCTAGATGCGCTGATCGAATCAAGTGTGTCCCGGAAACCAACCCAGCACGCAAAACGAAACGCCGCGCCATCTCCAAGTCCAACTCTCTCTGCCCTCCCCTCCATTCAATGGGCCCTCCACCATGGAGCAAATCGAGACGCAGGCTTCCGATTTGCGCTTCCTCTCGCAAGCTCAAGTTCCACTGAGCAACTCGCCCAGCGTGACCTACGAAACACCAAGGCTCGGGCCGCAGCAGCATGCCAGTCCTGGTTCCGCGTCCTTCGGAGGCAATTCCGCGACTCCCGGCGATCTGGGTGGCGCCTCAGCTGGGAAGAGGAAATCGACAGACGATGGCCAGGCTTCGGCCAAGCAGACGCGTAGCAAGCGAAACCGAGTGAGTTTCTTCTATTCTATGGCCTGGCAGACGCTGTCCTCGCGCGCGCCCCTCCCATCATCGCCGACTCTGACGGGTGCACACACCAAGCAAGCTCCGTGTTTGACTGCCTGCCTCATCGCAGCCAGTCATCGGCGGGCATGGGCGACTGGATGGGCAACCCGTTGACTTCGTCTGCTAGCCGTGATTGACTCGTTGCGCTAACCGGGGTACCCTCTCTCTCTCTCTCTCTTCTCGCTTCAGTACATTTCCATTGCCTGGTACGTACCAGTCTCAAACACTCATTTCGCCTCGCAGGGGGCGGTCTCGTTCGCTGGCGCTCGCTAACATGCAAACCCTGCTAGCAACGAATGCAAGAGGCGCAAGATCAAATGCAATGGCGAAACCCCCTGCAAGCGCTGCGGCAACATGGGCCTCAACTGCCTCTATACCCCAAACTGCTGCGCAAACACCTTCAAAGACTCGGAAGAGTACAGGCTCGTCACCTCTCACCTCACAGCCCTCCAAGATGAAGTCGGCGCCCTCAAGCAGGCTATGCAAGCTATGCAAAGCATGCAGCCGGGTGTGGCGGACCGCTCGCACATGGTGCCCTCCTCTATCGATCGGGCCATCATAGCGCCGTCAATAATCGCACCTTCACCCGCTCAGAGCTCCATCTCCGGGCCCCAGACTAGGACACCCGGCCCATTTCGAGGTTCCACGAGCACTTCGCACATGATTGGTATCGCCCAAACAAATACCGGAATCGCCTACCCAGATCTGCAAGAATCAGGCAGTCAAATAGAGCCATCACTGCAGTCACTGCCCGCTGGGTGCGATCCTCTGCTAGAGTACAGCAGCGATGAGATACTCCGACTTTGCCAGATCCACGAGGACGAAATCGGCATCATGTACCCCGTTCTCAAGGTGGCAAGCGTCACAGAACATGCCCGACACATTGCCGCGCAGTTTGATGCCCTGCGAAATCAACCTGGCGCCCAACTGCTTACTGACGACAAAACGCTGGAGCTCAAGATGGTTATGTGCTGTGCGCTTGTGGTTGAGGAGAGCGGCCCTTGTGCAAAGGCGCAGAAGCTTTTCGACAGCATGGAGCCAGTCCTAAATCGAAGGCTTCTTGCTGACGAAGCATACATCTCGACGCTTCCATTGCTATGCATATTTGCCGGCTACCGCTTTCTTACCGACGATGAGGGGTTGGCGTGGCGCGTCATCGGCCAGGTGTGCCGGCTATGTCTGGAGCTTGGCCTACATCGCGCTCAGGTTCACCACAGTATTGGAGATCCAATGGAGCGTCAACAAGCTCTAAACTGCTTTTGGTCTGCATATGTACTGGATCGCCGGTGGGCGTTCAACACCGGATTGCCATACGTCATCCAAGATGCGGACATAGACCCCAAGCTAGATTATCCGGTATAGTGGCTCGCTTCCACGCTCCAAGTTGCTGCTAACACTGGTTGTAGATTGAGCATCCATATCTCGTTTCCATGATATCCTATTCCAAGCTGGCCGCAAAAGTCTGGACTCTTGTGGAGCAGCGCCGAGACTCGTTTCTTGACAGCGACAAACCGCGGATACAGGATATTCAGAGACTTGATGCAGAGATTATTGCTTGGTACGGATGTGTGCCGAGTGAGGTGCAAATTCGAGATTGGCACGAGGAGGGGCACATAAACTCGACGTCGTCGTATAACTTGCAACGACTAAAAGTTTGGACGTACCTCCGAAAGAACCAAGTGAGTGCTTCTAACTTGAGGCTCTCACTTTCACTTCTCTCACTAAACGAGAATCTAGATACGAAATTGGCTGCATGCACCTATTCTGCACACCACCAACTCCATCAACGGCGCGCCGCATCTTGCAGGTGTCTGTGTCACGGTGGCCAAAGATACAGTGGCCTATCTTCATCATGTCAACAGGCACACAGACATGATACGAAAATCACAAGCCTTTTACAGTCAATTCCTTGTTTCGGCACTGGCAATCATGTTCTTGGCATCGACTCAGGCCCCGGCGCAGTTCGCTTCTACATGCAGAGATGACTTCTACACTGGTCTGAGTCTGATCGAGGAGCTATCGCCCCAAAGTCACATTTCAAAGCGGCTGTGGCGAATAGTCTGGTCTCTGCGTGACTATCTTCAACAGATTTATCCGAAGCAGGGTAATGACGCCCACTCCAACGCCGCGCTGGGTATGATTGGTCTTGCTCGTGGAGGACGCTTGGATCAGGCGGCCCCTCAGTACTCGTATGGAGGTGCTGCAATGTACATGGGAGCCGGAGGGCCCGGAGATTATTCCAGCGGCGAAGCAAATGATGCGAATGGCTCCAAGTTGTCAAGCCAGCTCTGTGACATTTACGAAACGTTTGTGACTCATAACGGCTTTAATAATCTGAGACTGGATCCAAACGACATGCACACGCCTGATCAGGCTCGGGCTCTGGCCCAGAATCAGTTTTACTGCACCATGAGGCAAATGTTTTGATATGAGAATTGGCCGCGTGGTTAGAGAGGGCCGAAAGGATAAGATTATCACTCGACATTTTTCAAAAAGCTGCCCCTGTACTAGCTATTTTTGCAAATTGCATCACTACAGCGCAATTCTCTTCTCCTGGAGCCGTTTCTTACATTATAAAGCTCGAATGCAGAGCGTCGTTACCAGGAGCGGTGCAGCATTGTCTCAGGGCACCTACCAACACCAACTATTGGTACTCGACTCGAAGCCCGCGAAAGACTGGCTGAGCGCTGCGATTTTATTATGAAATTCTAGGGAAAGCATGGCGAGAGTCATGATGATACGATCCTCTGGGGGGGGGGGGGGGGGGGGGGGGGGGGGGGGGGGACGACGCGGTGCTCGCCGCCTGGTGGGTGGAAGATGGAATCGTGTGGATGCGGCGTACCACACTGTTGGCAATGGGGTCAAGAAGCTGGAATCGCTAGTGCATACGGCGGCCGTAGCTATCGTGCTGTCCTGGCTCTGAAGGATCGCACGCCGGGATGTCTGGACCGGGCTGGTAGCTGCAGCACGGGCCGGCCGTTTACGTGCTGAAGAGGAGGGAAAGACGTGCGGGAATGAAGACGACGGAGGGTTGGTGGTACAGAGAGATAGTGGGAGAGATATTGATCACGCGAGTGATGCTGTATTTTAATGAGACGACTTTTCACATGTCTTGGTGTGCTCTTTTGTTCGGAACCTTGCCTTGTCTTGCCAGAGTTGTAAATGACTGACCTTGTCGACGACGGTCTCACGACATGCACGAAGAAGCGAAACGGGTAAACCGGGATTAAAAATAAGACAGTACAGATCCCTATGCCTTGCACGATGAAGCAGAGTATCTGGTATCTTCTGCCGAAAGAAGAGGGGGGGGGTTGTGGTTGTACAACGTATGTCTCTCTCGGCGTCTGCTTTTTGCTCTTTCATGCATACCCGTGTGCTGAAGAAGATTGGATCGCCAGATTCAATAAAATTGGCGTTTTCGATAGTTGCTGGCAATCTTGTGCGACCTTGTCTGGAAGAGGAAGTTGAGATGCAAGTCACAACTCACCAGGGCCGTCGAAGCCTGTATAAAGATGCAACGATGCCGCCCATGGGAAGTGAGGGGCTTGGGCTGGTAAGCAGCGGCAAGAAATCAAAATCGAACCACTGAGCTTAAATCGAGAATATTTTCAAAATTCAACATGGCGACTCAGCATCCAATCACCACCACCCCCCTTGTCAACGACGCCAACATCGTGCCGTGCCAAAAGTGCAAGGTGATGATTTCGGCGGCGCAGGACTCGTGCCCGATTTGTGGCAGCAACAGCCCTCACACGCCATGGTGGTGAGTTTCCGCTCACGGGTTGAATTTCCCTAGACTTGCTAAAATTTTGGAATATTAAGAGAAATGTACTTGGCCAACCGGATGACCAGAGAATGCCGAGGCTTGTCTGTGTGTTGTCTGTTGTCGATCAAAGATGGTAGATGGCTGGATGTGAGATTTCCTTGACTATGGGCGGTAGCGCTTGTGTGTTGTATTTTCGAGTCTTTCGGTGGGCGAGTTTACAGCTTTTCTCATGCTTGTGAAATTGTTCATAATTCTTTTAAAAGAATACTGCCATAATTGTCCCTGTACCTTTGTTAATATTTCCGTGCTGGCCAGTTGCTCCTATTATCGCTCGACTATGTATACCACCTTATGTGGCATAACCTCAAACATGACATATTGCTAGGGTAAATGAAAAAAAAAAAAAACCGGCGAAAATCAGCAGATGAATAACGAAACAACGGCAGGTAGGGAATATGCCGAGGGCTGGTGGGAAGCAGACCGCAACGCCGCTCGGCCATTGGACCATAGTGAGAGTGAGCAGTGCTTACGTGCAGGGCGCATGCCGATCTGTGCAGACCAAAGTCAAAGTCTCCGAGTTTCTGTCTAGATTTTTTTTTTTTTTTGAATATTTAATTTCCATATCTTATTTTACTATTCGTTGTTCACAAGTGGTTGGTGACGTCTTTCCTCATGCGGCAGCCCCAGGAGACATGGTCTGCCGCAGACCGCAGACATGGGAGGCGAGTGGTCAAGGACCAGCACTCGTCTACATAGAAAGGGCTTATTGACGCCAGTAAGCACGGCTCGTGTATACCTACTACCTACCAACAAGAGCCACTACGCTGTTGTTGGCTCACCGAACGATGGGGGCCGCTCCGGGATATCGGTATCCAAGATGAGACAGTGTAAAAGGCTTGGGAAGGGCGATCCGGGGCAATCGGTACATGATGGCATGCGAAGAACTGCATCGAGTGGGATCCATTAGGTTTGAGCTGAAAAGGTCGAGCATGGTATATGCACCCTCAGCAGGCTGCTGACGACCTGACGATCATTCCACGTGTAGCGTATCAGCTAGTGAGAGAGCGTGAGACTGGTCAGAAGGACCAACTACGTAACTAATAACGAGCCAACTAGCGGGAAGACCAGCTGCTTTTGTTGCCGCCGAGTTCCGTCCTGGGGGCCGTGGATTCTGGATTCTGAATTCTGCCGTAAGCACCAGTGAGGCAGTGAAGTAGGTATATAACCCGAACCATGTCCTGCTTGCTGTTGATCAACCTCTTTTTACCTTTCGTTGCTCTTCTCTACAACCCGAACAAACCCCCCAAGTTGACTCACTCACTCACCATCACCCTCACCATGCAGCTCATCACCATCCTCGGTCTCGCCGCCGCCGTCGCCGTGGCCAAGCCCACCGTCTACCTCATTCGCCACGGCGAGAAGCCGGCTGACGGCGATGGCCTCAGCGCCCAGGGGGTCCAGCGCGCCCAGTGCCTTCGCAGCGTCTTTGGCGCCAGCTCCAGCTTCAACATTGGCCACATCATGGCCCAGACGCCCAAGTCGAGTACGTTGAGAGTTGAGGGTACCCCTGTGACGAGACTGACTGACCCCTTCTCAACCAGGCGGCAAGCAGCAGCGTCCCTACGACACCGTCAAGCCGCTTGCTGACGATCTCGGCATGAGCGTCGACATCTCCTGCGGCCGCGACGACCCCAAGTGCGTCAAGAAGGTTGTGAACAACTACACAGGCCGCGGCAACATTCTCATCTGGTACGTGCTGTCCTCAACTACTGAGGCTGAGGGAAACTGGAATGCAGACTAGGCTAACATGATCGCCGGCAGCTGGGAGCACAAGGCCCTCACTGATATTGTCGAGAAGCTCGGTGACGACGATGCCCCCGACTACCCCAGCGACCACTTTGATCTCATCTGGGTCGACCAGCCCCCGTACACTCGGATCAACAACGTCCTGACTGAGGACTGCCCGGGCATCTAAGTGGATATATAGATTCTGTACATAGATACATACATAGACACATGCACATATAAATAAAAGTTGACATGCGCCTGATCCGTGGGCAAGACATTGACTTAGCCTATGCATCCGTTGATCATCAAATGCATCTCGATCAAGGCCTTCGCTTGGCGATGTGAGTAGGGTGCAGCTGGAAGAATACCTATCCTTTCGCGGGAGCTACACCTGACCTTGAAGTATGTAGCCCGGCATGAAGCTCCTAGTTAGTGGCGATCGATCGACATGGTAATCAGGTATGCCGAGCTGGAGTCAGGGTCTACGGAAGGCTGGATCAGGCCCCCTCTTGCGCTGATACTGTGCACGTAAAAGGGCAGTAAAAGTAGGCGAGTTTTATTCTAGAATATGCAACCGGATTCATCGAATCTCATCTCAACCCATCGCGGCTATTTCATCACCAACCATCCAACGTCATGGGCCTGCACCAACATCTCCCTCCTGGACTCGATCAAGTCGACATTATCGTGGCAGGCGGTACGTGCCCCGTCCCGGAAATCCAAGCCCCGAATCCTCCGCGAGATGGATGCTAAGAGCAGTCATTCCAAGGCGGCGCCGCCGGCTGCATCGTCGCCACGCGCCTGGCCTCTGCCGATCCCGGCCTGACCGTCCTCGTCGTCGAGGCCGGCATGGACAACCACCAAGACCCGACCATTGTCAACGTCGGGCTCTTCTTCGCGCACCTCAAGCCGGGCAGCAGGACGGCGCTGTTCCACCCGGCCCGGCCCTCGGCGCACCTCGCCGGCCGCTCCCTCGCGATCCCGTGCGGCGGCGTCCTGGGCGGTGGTAATTTCTTATGCAAAAAAAAAAGCATTGATGCGATGAAATGACAGCGACTGTCTATGGCCACTACCCAACAGTACCAATTAGAGTGGTACAACAAGTACAGCGCGACATGCCAAAGGCGTCATGTCATCTCCGCCAGGATCTATTATATGATAGCTGCCAAGATTAATCCTCATAGGGATATAGATGGAATTTGATGATTGAGTCAAGGGTATATCGGATTTCCCCACCAATATGACGATTCTCCATGTCATTCACGCCTTTTGATAATTAAATAAAACTAGATATAACTAGTGAAAAGAAAAGGCGATTCTAGAAGACCACTGTCGGCTCCATCTTTGTGGGGCCGCCTTGAACTGTCCTGTCCACCTACAAACTACAAACTACAAACGGCCATTGTTGGGTCCTGGCTTGGAATATACAAGTATCAGCGTTGATCCGGCTTCTCAGAATCGTCTCGTTGCACATCTTTTTCAAGAAAGAAGAAAAAAAAAGGCTCGCACAATGACAGTCGACATCAAAATCCCCTACATCGAGACGCCACTGATCAAGTCGGCCAATCTCTCCCGCATCGCCGGTTGGTACGTTCCTAGCAAACGACATCCATACCAACCAACACCAACTAACCCTCGTCTCCCCCTCCCCCAGCAACGTCTACCTCAAGCTCGAGAACCTGCAGCCGTCCGGGTCCTTCAAGTCGCGCGGCATCGGACACCTGATGGTCCAGCAGCTCGCCGCCCTCCCGCCCGACGCGCCCCCTCCGCACTTCTACTGCTCCTCCGGCGGCAACGCGGGCCTCGCCTGCGTGCACGCCGCGCGCACCCTCGGCTGCCGCGCCACCGTCGTCGTCCCGCTCTCCACCACGCCCTCCATGGTCGACAAGCTGCGCGCCGCCGGCGCCGCCGCCGTCCTCCGCCTCGGCGCCTCCTGGCAAGAGGCCGACGACCACCTGACCCGGCACGCTGATGCCCGCCGCCGCCCGCGCCGGCGGCGAGACCCCCGTCC